>JANAVB010000158.1:97500-124862 GCA_029216955.1 Iris pallida | reverse complement strand
AATCTAAATCCTATGTTACCCTAAGTTATAGTCTGAATCGTAAGTTTACCTAAGTTATTGTCTGAATCCTAAGTTTACCTAAGTTATTCTCTGAATACTTATAATTCTAACATAAATCTCATACATAAGTACCTACATCCGTCACCTTGGCCCTTTCGTCGAAGAAGCTCGTCCTTCCGCCTCTTGTGGACATGCTGGAATACATCGTGCATGGTGACCAAGTCAGTAGGTTTTCCCTCCTTCAACGCCTGTTGGGTCTGCATATGAAATATCATAGAATTTAATTAATTAAGTATTAATAGTACCGAATTAGATAGTGAATGAATTTGCGTTATCTTACTTGATCTGCAAGCGTCGCTGCGTAGGGCTTTGATCCCGCCGTATGTTGTCCTGGCGTCGGTTCGCTTTCGCTTTTTCTGATTTCTCCTTGAAGGCAGGAGCATCCATCTTCTCCAAGAGTTGCTCATAGTAGTACTGTCGGATCCATCCTTCTTCGAATGCGTCGTTCGAAGGTCATAAACCGCATCCGGATCTTCTTTCCGGCGGGTGCTTCTATAAGTCTTGTGGATCGCCTCCTCGCGATGGGGGGGCACCAGAAGGTCCTCTGACATACAAATTTAATTATTACGATATTAAAAAATAGTTGATTAAAGAGTAATTATTAATTAATCACAAGATATATATATATATATATATATACCCTCATCTCGTCGAGCCAGCGGTACTACAAGTCTAGGGGCACCTCAGAAAAATTGAGGTAGGGGCCATAGTAGTTATCCCGGATAATCTGCCCTAGAAGCCGGGTAGCATCCTACGGAAAAAAAACCTACAAAGAAGCAAAGACTGGATTATTAACTTGAATAAATGAAACAAATTTATTAAATTAACATAAATTTACTTACGCTTCACCCGTGGGCCAAAGCACTCGTCGGAACTCGCCCATCGGCCTCTCTGGTGGGTCGGAGGATCCTCGACTCCTCGCATGTACTCACCAGTCACCGGATGTAACTGAATTTGGGGGTACTCTGGGGCCCACTGTCGCTCAGCCGTTGGTGGATCCACTGGTGGATCTGCTGGCGGAACGGATCCGCTAGCGGATGGAAACCCATCGACGAATATGTCGATAGCCCCTGTGTAGATCGACGGCGGGATGAGTCTATGCCCGAGGTACTCTCCGGGTCAAGCTCGCTAGATGGGGACATCGCCCATGGAGGCTGAATGCGACCACGACCACCACTACGAGCACGACCACCACCACCACGGCCGGTACCACCAGCACCATCATGGCCCGTACCACCACCACGACGAGTGCTAGCCATCAGCAGGGCGACGAGTGACGCTACGAATATAAGAATAACTATGAGTTCCATCTGCAACAAGAATATGTAGAAGTTTAAACAGAATTCATATAAGTTAGTTATAAGTGCTTTTATGAGGTCAAACTAAAATCACATAATTGAAAGTGCTTTTAATATATACTGATATTTAATCTAATCATCGTCATCATCTTCGTCCTCGTCCTCATCCTCATCCTCATCATCGACTTCATCTGTATCCTCATCCTCATCAAGTTCTTCTTTTCTTCTCTTTCTGCTTCTTCTTCTTTCATCCTCATCCTCAATAGTTGGGACAATACGTCTCTTTCTTCCCAGGTTGACAGCTAAGTCTTGTGTATCAACCTCTTCCTCCCCTCTATTTTCCTCAACAATATTTTAACATCCATGGTATCCGATATTGTACCACGTATTGGGACTTTTCGATCTGGTCCTCTTGGTATGTGTAAAAGCATGGAAAATATCAGAATAATGATCTATGCGGCTCGGAATAGAAGAACCCCATGCGGCTCATACAGGAATGGTCCCATGCGATTCAGAGAGACTTTTAGTCTCATGCGGCTTGCAGGAGAGTCCATGGGGCTTACATAGGGACAGTCCTATGCGGTTCAAAGAGCCCCCTAGCCGCATGCGGTTCAGAAGTACATGCGGCTCACATACGACCCACAGAGATATGGCTCGATCAACGCCACGTGTCCCTATGGGACCCATTCACACAGCTGGCCATCGAGCAGTGGCCCTATTTAATGCTATGCCATGATTTAACAGCTGACGGCTCTGACATGAAGTGTCATAATGGCCCTGTCATAATGATAGACTCTTTGGAAACAAGAGAAAATCTTCGACACGATCCGAGATTGCCACGTGGCTACTCCCATGCGGCTCACTTGAAGAATAGCCCCATGTGGCTGGCAAGAATCATCTTCCTGCGGCTCACCAAGAAGCCATCCCATGCGGCTCGCGAGTACTACACCTATGTGGTTCACCAAGAAGCCATCCTATGCGGCTCGTGAGTACTATATCTATGCGGCCCACCAAGAAGCCATCCCATGCGGCTCGTGAGTACTATACTTATGCGGTTCACTGAGACGCTGTCTCATGCGGTTCATGGATATCATGCGGTTCTGACAGGATCCACCATTAAGACACGTGGCATAGATTCAATGGCCCCATGACTTAACAGCTGGTAGCAAGGATGATTATGGGATGCAGATCAATCAGAGATTTACCAGATTCTAATGACCATATTTAACGTTATCCTCATAATTAATGAGATCAGGTCATATCATTCCTGATCAAGCTAATGGGACACGTGGTGAGAGATCCAAGCTTGACACAGCCAATCATGAAGATTTAAAGCAATCAGCATTGATCATTCATAGGATTCAATATTATCCTCATTTATGGCCAGATCCTTCACGCCTTAAACGAATGGTCCAGATTGATTATACATCAGGCCGTCGCCATTTTGAGAATTGGTAATCATCCAAACCCTAATGATACCCCACTATTATAAATAGCAAGGTGCCATTCCCTTGTAAAATATACACGATCAGAAGGAGAGAGACAAAAAGAGCTTCCCCCTAATAATCAGAGAGGAAATACACAGAGAAAGAGAGAAGTCAGAAGAGCAACCCGAGGAGAGCAAGAAGAGCATTTCTTCATCAACGCCAACTATCTCTTCACAGGAGCCAAGGCTGCATACCGATCGTCCAAGGAGTAAGGCAGGGCTGCCGTCGCCTTTCCGAGCCTCCATCGTCACCTCCAAGAATCTAAAATAAATAATTGTACTTAGATTGCTGTACCTAGGTTTTCGTCCCTAGGCTTTCTTTGTACAAGCGAGTTTGTAACATGAAGTAAAAGTCCGGTCCTCCGATAATTGTTCTATCTTTTATATTTCATGGAAAACACGATGGCGACTCTGCTGGGGACAAACTTCTCCATGGCTGAGGAGTTGGTGACGCAGTCGGATGCAGCCAAACTTGGCTCCACACAACAAAAGATGGTCGTCCGCTTCGACCAACAGGCGTTTGAAGAGATGCACTCGGAAGGAAGCGCTGGCCCGGTCCAGAAGCGCACCCGCCCGACAAAGGCTCACAGAGAGTGGAGGCCAAAATCATTTGCTCCTTCCAAAGCCCTCGACGGGATACCCTCTGTTGCTCAAGACGGCGAGAAGGACTCTTCTACGGCCCCACTTCAGACCGTAGACAACTCTGCTGTCCCAAGTCCGACAGAAGAAAACACTATGATGCTGGACTTGCAGGGGCAAAGAGGAACTCTACGCGAACCGAGCCGCATAGGGGTGCTAATCGCATGGAAAAAGCTCATGCAGCCACATCCGCTAGCCGTATGAAGAAAAATCATGCGGTCACACCAGTCAGCCATATGGCTTATGCGGCTACAATTGCCAATCACATGGATGAAACTCATGCAGCTATGGAAGTCAATCGCTTACAGAAAACCCATGCGGCCACAATTGCCAACCGCATGCGGCCAGCCTGCACGGTCGTGACTCCTAGCTGCACAAAAATAACTCATCCAACAGCAGAAGACAACTGCATACAGACAGCCTGCACGGTACTCAATTCTAGCCGCATAGCATCCATTCCACGCTCCTCTCGATCAGTCTTCGACCGTCTCTCGTACGGTCCTGACTCTGATGGTTATCTGGATGATAAGCCAGACTCTATGGTATTCAACTTGGACTCCTCCTATTACGCACCCGCAAGTGCTAAAAGGAGGAAGTCTAGGGCAGCGCGGGCTCACCGAGTCCAGTCAGCTGCCCCAACCTCTGACCATCGGGACGTCTCGCTGATTATCACACGGGCCTCTGATGGAAAGTTGTACAGAACTGCTCGAATCCAGCCCCCGGTGGCGAATGAACAGAGTGGTTCCTCTGACCTACGCGAGGATATCCTCCACAAGCGCAAGGAAAGAGACGGGGCTTCGGTATGCAAAAAGTCCTCGCTTGGACGGCACTGCACCCAAATCATCGTCAACTGCTGTTACAACAACGCGGCAGTGACGAAAGATCGGCCGTCAGTCTTCCAAAGACTACAGCGTCCGAGCTCAGAAGACGAGGCACCTCCTGTTGTCTCCTACAATTCCACTCAGAAAGTCCTCGCCGGGGAGAGGGAAGAAGACAAGCATCTCCACCCCGAAGATCTCAACTACTACAGCTAAGAAACTGTCGTCTAAACGGTTGTCCTCCACCGGAGTATTCCAATACACCCGTTCAAAGACAAAATCTGCTACAGTAGGAAATTCATCATCTACATCGCTGGAGGGTGAGGGTAGCAGTCTTCCGAACATCCACAACAATTCGGTGTTTTAAGGAGACGAGCCCGGGGAAACAACTCTCCTATCAGGTACAACAGATGCCGATGTCTCCGAGGACATCCATGACTCTCAAGACGAAGCAAACTCTGAGGCTGGGGGTACTGTCCCCTCCGAGTCTGAACCAGAAGACAATATTCCCACATATCCCGATGACTTCTCGGTTCATGGGTACGACTCGGAGGGCACATCCTCCACCGTTCCTTCCATCACTCCTCATGTAAGGACGGTGTTCATGACGGACAGCAATCAAGGTGGTTCCAGTGATCGCCAGCGTATCGACAGTCTCGAAGCCATATTACTTGCTTTGGTCAAGTCTGTAGACGAGATTAAAATGGCCCTTCCAACTCTGCAAGGAGGGACGCCTGGCCAAACGAGCACGGGTCCCGCGGTCAATGCGGACTCGAATTCGGTGGCACCGAACCCGGACAACAATCCTCCCGAAATAACAGCCCCTACCGCGACAGATGAGGCCCGAGAAGTAAGAAGAGAGGTTCAGGAGCTCCGAGCCATGTTCCATGCCCGAGAAAATGCTCAAGACCTCAGAATTCGGCAACCATACCCTGCTGAATGGAGGGATGTTCCATTCCCACCAAATATATGCCATTCAATATCAACCCGTATGATGGCAAGACCTCAGCAAGTCGGTACATCACTTACTTCGAGGTCACCACCGACCATCTGCCCCATGATGATGCTATCCTCACTCGATTATTATTGGGGCATTGGAAGGAGTCGCCTTCGACTGGTATCGCAATCTGCCGGACAACTGCATCTATTCCTTCGCCGGCTTCAAGCGCCTGTTCTTGGAGAGATTCTACGAAGTAGGACAGGATGTCACCATGTCCACCCTCATGGACGTCGTCCAAGGGGAGAAGGAGTTGATAAGGAACTACATTGAGCGGTTCTGCCAAACCGCCATGAAGCTGCCCTCCGGAAATCCAGATTCCTCTTTGATTGAAATTTGCCAAAAGCGACTGCTTCCAACAATCAGTCTCTGGATGGGCAAAAGTCAATTCAAAGATTGGAAGACCTTCATCATCAGCGCCACAAGCGCCGAAGAACGACTGAAGAAGGCTCGCCAACTAGGATTGCACATCTCGGAAGGAGAAAACAAGGGCAAGCGTCCCAACAACGATAATGGGGGTAGCCCCTCCAACAATCGGGACAGCAAGGGAAAGCAGGCTATGGTGGCCGATACAGCACAAAAATTGGAGCCGAAGCCAGCAGACAAACAATGGCCGCAAATCACTTACTCCTTTGAAGACGGTCACGTTAAGCCCATCTTGGACATGCTCATACAAGGGGACAGGATTCAGCTTCCTCCACCAAGACGGGAACCGCGGCCAGCAGAGATGGAGAATCCAAAATACTGCCATTATCATCGCTATGTCCATCATGCTACACATGATTGCTACCAGTTGAAACGGTACATACAAAACCTCATCGATTCGAACGCGCTGGCCATCGATTTTGAAGAGGTAACCGTGGCGGCCAATATGGTGTCCGTACAATTTGGCAGCTTCCCTCCGACGGAGACTCAAGACGGGGTGGTCCCCGTCCCTCTAGCGATAATGGAAATTACCAATCTTCCACCTCCCCGAGATCAGGTTGTCGGTCTAGTACCCCTCACCACATCTCGAGGGGAGGTCATGTGGATCCATTCAGACTTGGTGTCAGAAGTGACTCGGCCCACACCATCTTCCACCGACAAGAAGAAAGGTGGAAATGTCAGGACCTGCCACACAATCTCGGCAGACAACGAGGAAGCTACAGCCGTCGTCACACGGTCCGGAGCGCAATCCCAACCTATGGTTGACAATCCAGCTGAAAACCATCAACCCACTACAACTGATGCTCCGGGACCGGCTCAGCCTTCTACGACCGACAAGCCTAGGCCGAGGGAGACTCGTTTCGATAAATCCCTCCGAAAAGAGGCAACCCAAGGGCTAGAGAGGCCCTACAACTTTGACATTTTGGTGCAATTGGCTAACACACCGGCCAAGTTATCACTGTACGAACTCCTAAGGCTCTCCAAGAACGTTCGTATTGTATTAAGCGAAGCACTCCAAAATGCCGATGTCTATCTGGCTCAATCCAACCTCACCGGAGAGGACTTACCCGGGATCTCTAGGACAGTGCCTGTACGGGAGCAATGCCCAACATCGTCTTTACTCCGCAGGACATGCTCATCAAAACTAATCTACACGATCGCCCATTATACTACACTGGATACATCGGTGACGTAAAGGTGGATCGGATGCATATTGATCCAGGCTCGTCCATAAGCATTATCCCAAAGGTCTGCTACATCATCTCCGCATCCCAATGTATCGCCTGACACCTACAAGCACCGCCATCAGCGGGTTCAATTCGGGCAGGAGCTACCCTATTGGAAAGATTCGTCTGAAGTGTCAAATTGGCGACCTCCAATCCGAAGTCACCTGCTACGTCATCGATGCAGACACTTCTTACAACATCCTCCTAGGGCGCCCGTGGATACACGATTATATGATCGTGCCTTCCACGCTGCATCAATGCTTCAAATATGTCGACAAATACGGCTTCGTGAAGACGGAATTTGCTGACATCGATCCCTTCAAAGGGGTCAAATCTTACTACTCGGACTCCTGCCTATACGAAAAGTCGAAGAGGCACCTTGATGAAGGAAATGAATAAGCTGGTATCGAAACGGCCACGGGATCAGAAGGACCTCTGACGATCCACCTCCAAGCTCGCAAACCGGGAAGGTCCGTACCCCTTACCGCCACTCTGCGGAAGGACGCGATCAGCCTCTCGGCGCAGGAAGAGCAGATGATAATCCGGATACCAAGGTCTGTTCAAGTGCCAAGATCCACAACGGGGCCACTAACAATCAGACTGCCGAGAGTCGGTTAACCCCAAACGGGAAAGCTCAATCCCTCCGACAGGCCACTGACGATACGCCTTCCCAAGAAGGGTCGTCACCCCGATGCGAGGTCCGACACTTCTAGCGAACCGGCCACTCCCCGCTCCACATCAAATGCTAAACTGGGGGTCGCTAGTCTGCCAACGACTCCGTGCTCTGCTCCATCAACTGAACCACTGACAATCAAGCTTTCCAGGTCGTCCTTTCAGTCTTTATTTACACAGGGAGTAGCCGAAGAGGAACCGAAGCTAGCCAAGTATGTGGCTGCCCACATTGATGTCCCCTCCGCTGATGATGTAATCCCCCTAGAAAAGATACCTTACTTCATCAATAAAGGGTTATCTTTGAACTACACCGAGCTCAATAAGCTATGTACAATGTATGCTATAGAACACGGTATAGGCACTCACCTACACACACAAGTGACAAATGTGTACACCGCGATCCAGCTTACTCCAGTAGAAGATGCTTACCGAATAATCGAGGGAGGGGATCATCCGATCATCTTCGGCCGGACGAACAACCCGTATCCCCTCACCATAGAGGAAGCCGACCTCGGGTCAGACACCGAAGACTGCCTCTGTATCTCTATAGCCCTCAATCAAATATCTCATACAGAAATAGGGGTATGATCTGGAGACGATGCCAGGTTTGAACTACGGTACTGGACGACGATTACCTTTGAAGCCGCCAGTCCCGGCGGGTAAACCATGAGACTACTATAGTAAAACTCGATACGGGTTGGGGTATGTAACACCTACTACAACCCCTGAGAGTTCAGATGAAGAATGCGACTGGCAGTCATATTCAACCGGGTCACCAACTTCGGACTCGGATACCAGTATCGGAGATGTGTTCAGACTAGTCATGACAGTCAATATGGCATTCACCGACGCTTACGAGGAAGACGAATACATCCCCGAAATCCTCGAGCTAGAGCCGTGGGCCCAGTAATTGGACGCACAATGGGAAAAGCGGTTCAAACAAAGAGAACCTCCAACTGAAGATGAGGTCATACTAGTGGATCTCGGCAGCGAATCTTCTCCAAAACCAATTTTCGTCAGTAAAGCCTAACAGACGAAGAACGGGAGTCGCTGCTAGAACTTGTCAGAGAATACATTGATGTATTCGCCTGGAGCTATAAAGATATGGCAGAGTTAAATCTTGACATTGCTCTTCACAAACTCAACATTCGGCCAGATGCGAAGCCAGTCAAGCAACAACAGCGACGCTTTCGCCCAGGCATCATGGACGCGATCGAAGCCGAAGTCAACAAACTGATAGCCAGCAATTTATTCGTAAGGAGCAACATCCCGATTGGGTCGCCAATATAGTACCTGTCCTCAAGAAGAATGGGAAGATTCGAATCTGCATCGACTTCCGCAACCTGAACGAGGCATGCCCCAAAGATGAATTCCCCCTTCCTATCACAGACATCATGATCGACAATACCTGCGGCTTCGAAAGTATGTCATTCATGGATGGCTTCTCGGGGTACAACCAAATCAAAATGTCTCCTGATGACGAAAAGTATACATCATTTCGAACACCAATTGGCACGTACTGCTACACAGTCATGCCTTTCGGTTTGAAGAATGTCGGTGCCACCTATCAAAGAGCCATGAGAATCATCTTCAGAGACCACTTACGCAAGACAGTGGAGTGCTACGTTGACGATATAGCCATTAAAAGTCGCTGCAAAGGAGGACCATCTGCAGGATCTAAGGACAATATTCGACCTAATGCGAGCACACAATTTGAAAATGAACCCTACGAAGTCCTTTCTTGGCGTATCCAGCGGGAAGTTCTTGGGCTTCATCATCACTGCAAAGGTATCCATGTAGACCCTGAGAAGACAAAAGCAATCATGGAGATGGGTCCCCCGAGAAATCTTCGTGAACTCAGAGGCCTCCAATGGAGGCTAGCTTACATCAGGAGGTTCATTTCTAACCTCTCTGGGTGATGCCGACCGTTCACATACCTCATGAAGAAAGGGGTCTCATTCGTATGGGACGAGGAATGTCAATGTGCTTTCGACAGCATCAAAGAATATTTGTCAAATCCTCCAGTTTTGGTGGCTCCGATTCTGGGAAAACCGTTCCTGCTCTATGTACGAGCAATAGAACACTCTCTCGGGGCTCTGTTGGCACAGAACAACGATGCAGGCCATGAACAGGCCATATATTACCTCAGCCGAATGATGATTGGGCCAGAGCATCGATACACCGCTGTGGAGAAGGAATGCCTCGCCCTGGTGTTCGCCATTCAAAAAACGCGACACTATGTCACCGGACAAACGATACACGTGATCTCACGAATCAACCCTCTCAGGGTCCTTATGACTAAACCAGGGCACTCAGCTCTCGCCTCGCTACGTGGGCAATATTGCTGTCCCCTTATCATATAATCTTCGTCCCACAAAAGGCAGTCAAAGGTCAAGCCCTGGCAGACTTCTTAGGAGCCCACCCAGGCTCGGAGTCCTCCAAGATATATGAAGAGATCCCAGATGAGGTCGTCGACTCGCATGCGACCTCTCATAAGAATATATGGCGAATGTTCTTCGACGGTGCTTCGAGGACCGGACCTAAAGGCAATATAGTCGTCGAAGTCGGGGTAGTGCTGATCTCCCCTTCCGGATTGGTGATTAACCGCGCTTATTCCCTCACAGAGCCTTGCTCTAACAATGTGGCCGAGTACAACGCTCTGGTCATTGGCCTCCAACTCGTAAGAGAGCTGGGGGTAGAATACCGTGAAGCATACGATGATTCGCAACTAATCGTCAATCAGATCCGGGGCTCATACGAGGTCCGTCACGAAGACATGGTACCCTATCACCAAATAGCGATTGACATCATCTCGTCATTCGAGGGGTTCTTCATCGAACATATCCCCAGACTCTGAAATATCGAAGCCGATGCCCTAGCTGGTCTTGTCGCTTCCCTAGCAGTTCCGAATTATGATCGCCAATCAGTGGATGTGATAGGCCACGAACTGGTATGTCCCAAGAATAATGTGCAATTCGTGGCGAGTTATTCCGCACAGACGATCGAGGATGTCCCAGATTGGAGACAACCATTCATCGACTTCGTCGTCTACGACATCCTGCCCGAGAACCCAAAGGAAGCCACATCCATCAGACGGCGTTCTCTCGGATTCTTCTACAATATAGAGACGAAAATGCTGTATCGTCGCTCCTACGACGGATTACTGCTTCGGTGTCTGTCAAATGCAGAAGCCAAAGAAGTCGTACGAGAAGCTCGTGACGGTGTCTGCGAAGCCCACCAGCCCGGCCCAAAACTGCAAGACCGCCTTCGCCGAATGGGCTACTATTGGCCCACAATGGTGGCAGATGCGATAGACTATGCTAGAAAATACAAAGCCTGCCAAGTCCACGCAGACTTCATTCACCAACCATCCGAGTTTCTACATCCGACAGTGGCGTCCTGGCCATTCGAAGCATGGGGAATGGATATCATTGGTCCAATCACCCTACCTTCCTCCCGAGGATATCGCTTCATACTTGCGATCACTGATTACTTCTCCAAATGGGCGAAAGCTGTCCCGCTCGCAGAAGTTAAGACTTCAAACGTGATCAGCTTCCTTAAGCATCACGTCATCTACCGCTTTGGACTGCCCCGAAGGATCATCCATGATAATGGTCCGCAATTTACAAGTAACGCATTCTATTGGTTTTATGATAAGCACCATATTCAGAATGTCGCTTCGACACCGTACAACCCGACAGCGAACGGGTTGGTAGAGGCATTCAACAAAACAATCATCAAACTCCTCAAGAAGTTTGTCTCCGCCAACAAACGCGACTGGACGAGAAGCTCGACGAATGCTTATGGGCTTATCGTACCACAGTTCGAACAGCCATCGGGAATACACCATTCTCTCTGGTGTACGGAAGTGAGGCAGTCCTCCTATTGGAGACTCAGATCCCCTCACTACGCGTCGCCCTCACACATCAATTGATGACAGACGAAAACCACCATCGCCGGCTACTGGAATTGGAGGTACTAGACGAAAAGTGCCTCTTGGCTTAGCAACGAATTGAGCTATACCAAGCACGCATCTCCGGAGCCTTCAACAAGAAGGTCAAAATCAGAACATTTCAGGTGGGCGATCTCGTTCTGGCAGTACAGAGGCCGATGTTCATGACTCACAAGACCGCCGGCAAATTCCAGCCAAAGTGGGAAGGCCCATTTATCATTGAGACAGTATTCTCCAACGATGCTTACCGCCTCGCAAAATAAAATGGAGACTTGCTCATGTTGCCCGTCAACGGCAAGTTCCTAGAGAAATATTATGTCTAAACGACATTCTCTCCAGATCATCGAGTCATGTACCCGCTGGTATCGCTGAACTCACCTCCACATTCCCTTTAGATTATCGAGTCATATACCCACTGGTGCCGCTGAACTCACACTTTCTCAATCTTCTAAATTACCGAGTTATGTACCCGCTGGTGCCTTTGAACTCACATTCTGGTCACTCTTTCAGATAGTAAGTCACGTATAATTATACCTCTGAACTTCCTTCCTGGAAGAGATCCTCCCTCATGATCCACTACCCCGCACTCCCAGTGCACAAAAAGGGTAACCGATCCACAAATTTTCGAAACGGCCATGTCTTCATTACCTCTGAGTCGTTTTCACTTCCACCAAAAATAAACCGCCCCCTCGCATAGAACTTCCACGTTCTCCTACCTCTGAGTCGTTCTATGTACCCCCCTCTTCATTGAGCCCACTCCTGCCATGTCCTCATTACCTCTGAGTAGGAAGGCTCCGTCGAAGAAACCTTCATGCTTGCCATGTCCACATTACCTCTGAGCAAGTATGTCGGTTCCCTTTCAACCAATTATCTGTACCCACAACCGGAGTACGACAAGGATAATAGGTCCACAAATGTCCCCTGTTGACCACAAATGTCCTCTGTTGACCATAAATGTCCTCTGTTGACCATAAATGTCCCCTGTTGACCACAAATGTCCTCTGTTGACCACAAATATCCTCTGTTGACCACAAATATCCTCTGTTGACCACAAATGTCCACTGTTGACCACGAATATCTTCCGTGAAGTCTCCCCTGCCATATCCTCGTTACCTCTGAGCAGGAAGATTCCACGGTAAAACCCTCATGCTTGCCATGTCCTCATAACCTCTGAGCAAATATGTTGGTTTTTGTAGCTCCCCTTTCCGGGATTTTGAAATATTTTTTTCATTTTATTTATTTGATTTAAATAGTGACATGCCAGGCATCATAGAATTAATTGTTGTTGGTTCATGGAGCAAGTTTTTTAGTCTATTTCTTTGTAGGCATTGGAAGCTACACATTTTAGTCTTTAATTTTAAATGCATAAAGTTTTCATATTAACATTAAGTTTTAAGTTAATGAAATGCATTAGTTCTTGCTGTTATTGGTGTTCATGGTCCTAAGTTTTCATATTTACATTTGCCTCGAGATCATCTGTACCTTGAGAAAATCTGTAACTTGAGATAGTTTGTTAATATATTGCTTCATAACTTGCTCTTTAACTTGAATATATCTAGATACATGATGAGGTGAGGTTTGTTTAGCATTTTACTCATCATTACCATCCAAGCCACTCCCATCAGAATGCACTTGGTTGCTTAGCATTTTATTATATAGTTCAATCGTTAGTTGAATTTGACAAGTCGAGTCTTGTTAGTTCCAGTCAGCATGAGCTTGATTTTCCGTGGTAGACCTGTTTGTTATACTTAATAAAGTGGAATGCTTTTACCTTTATCCATAAATGGAAATGATAACCATTGATTGTCATGGTCTTGTTATTAAATTCAACTTAATTGTTGTCAATGATATTGAAGAAAGGAAATAACAAAGCCCCACCAGAGAACCCCAAGCCTGACCCAATACGAGCCAGACTCAGCAAAGCCCATCCCATCCTTCCCCGTACAGTAAATAGCACCCAAACCCCGCTCGTTCCAGCGTGTATATATATAGGTCTGTAGAGACTGAGAGAGGAATCTCGTATAAGCCGAAACCCTAGCCACCACCACGGAGAAACCTCATCAAACCATTCCCATCTCAGCTCTTTTCTCCCTATCGTGGATCGCCGTCGTCAGTGCTATTAGCAAGGCAGCGTCGACGTGAAGTCCATCCCTTATAGGAAGAGCCACCAAGCTGCTACCTCTATTATTAAGATATCCCCTCCTCTTCCTCCTCCCCAGTTGATTTTTCACTCGGAGTCGATGAGGCTTTTCGCGAGGGCGGCGACGATCAGAGCAGCAGTCTGTCAACCTAGGTGTGCACCACCGAGGAGTAGCCAACTCGACAACGCGTGGGTGTATAGCGGCAGACGTTTTCATCGTTCGAACTCCTTGTGCAGTCGATCTGCGTCGACGGGTACGTGCACCGCCGACCTCTCCCTTGCAGCCACAGAAGGCGTGAAGGCAGTGCTCTGACCACTCGACGCATAGAGTCATGGTGCCTTCCTTCATCTGAGCGAGCTCTCACCTCTGCTTTCGGAGATAGTTGTGGATTTTGGACTTATTTGGCGTACCAGTTGACGGTATCTGATTGGTTCTTTGTGCTGCCACCAGGCAAGTATACCTTGTCTTCCTCTACAGTTTTACTTACATTCATTTTCTTTCGTTTTTCAGTTATTTGATTGTTTATGGACATGTGCTTTTCGTGTTATTTTTTGTGGAGTTGTTTTTATTGTTTATAGCCATGTTCATATTTTGGCCTTGTGTTTCATATTTGGAGTTTCCGTCAGTACCTTGCTTGAGTCGTATCATAGAACGGTTGCGTGTAGTGAACTGCCATAGCCTTGATTATCGTTGTACACAACCAGAAAGTACACACTCGGGACGAGGGTTGTTGGTGTACCAGAGAGTCCACACTCGGGACGAGGGTGTTTGTCGTGATCAAATGGCACCAGAGAGTCCACACTCGGGACGAGGGTTGACCATTTACACCAGAGAGTCCACACACGGGACGAGGGTGTCTTGCCGTGAGCTAGCCAGAGAGTCCACACTCGGGACGAGGGTTAGCGCTTAGTTTAAACCCGTGAGTCCACACTCGGGATGAGGGTTTGGTTTCTTCCATTGATCTCGTGATTATCGTTCATCCGGGAGTTCATTTATACGTAGTTGTTCTAGTGTTCGTGTCTGTGTTCGTGTTCGTGTTTGTGTTCGTAGTCATTTGTCTTGTCCTTGTTCTTTCTTGTTTATTTTCTTGCGCATGATAAAACTGTTAGATAGGCATGTATATTATGTATCTTGCTATGTCCTCTGAGGACCTGATGATCTCCTCAGGTTTAGCGATTGCATGGAGTTAGCTAGTAGTTCTGGATGACAAAGGATTTGCAGTTCTTGCGGGATTCAGGTATCGTTATTGTGTTTATTATCTGCTCGTGCTTTTCATTCCTTATCATGAGATATCATGTTCCTTGTTTCAGTTGTAGACTCTTGTTATATTCCTTAGAGTCTTATCGGACATTTATGTTAGTGGGCTGCAGACCACGACCCATATTGTTCATTCATGTTTATTCTTCTTATTGTGGATTGAGATATAGATTGCATTGCCATGATTTGGCAATAAACCATAGCCTTGACAGCGTTTACGTATTCGAGATGGGCTGGAGTCCGCTCGATGCGTAGCTGGGCTTGCTCACGCTCTCGCGTCCGAAAAGCGGGTGCGGGTCGTGACATGTTTTTTTGGTGGCCCATGCAGGTCAGAGCATATCGTATCGGTTACGTAACTGTACTGATACGAGCCTACGACCTTGACTAGACCTTAGAAATCTCAATCCACTCTGCCTTGAAAATTCTTCTAGAAATTCTCCACGTCCTCGAAAACTCTATACTTGCTCTCAATTATACTTCCTTGCTTTCCGTACCATTGATTCTCGTCCCTTTTATTTCGAGGTGACGAACGATCGTGCTAACTAGGATTCATCAGAGATTCCTAAATTATAGTACATATTGCTTGACTATTGAGTATTTGGTTGTTATAGATATGAGGGATTATAGATGCCATACGCCCTAGATATATGTTGATAGACCTGTTAGCAACTAGTTAGAAGACTTTAGTGACCGTATTCGGAGGAGTAGTGTGACCAAAAGTGGGTAGAAGTCCACGAGATTTCGTAGTTACCAAAATTGCTAAGGGAATGTTGTAAACTATTTCTGGAGGAGTTGAATTTAAGGAGATTTAGATAATAGTAGACTTCCTTTTGAATTTTAGGAATAATTAGAAATTAGAATTTCGAGGACGAAATTATTTTAAGGTGGGTAGATTTGTAGCTCCCCTTTTCGGGATTTTAAAATATTTTTTTCATTTTATTTATTTGATTTAAATAGTGACATGCCAGGCATCATAGAATTAATTGTTGTTGGTTCATGGAGCAAGTTTTTTAGTCTATTTCTTTGTAGGCATTGGAAGCTACACATTTTAGTCTTTAATTTTAAATGCATAAAGTTTTCATATTAACATTAAGTTTTAAGTTAATGAAATGTATTAGTTCTTGCTGTTATTGGTGTTTATGGTCCTAAGTTTTCATATTTACATTTGCCTCGAGATCATCTGTACCTTGAGAAAATCTGTAACTTGAGATAGTTTGTTAATATATTGCTTCATAACTTGCTCTTTAACTTGAATATATCTAGATACATGATGAGGTTAGGTTTGTTTAGCATTTTACTCATCATTACCATCCAAGCCACTCCCATCCGAATGCACTTGGTTGCTTCGCATTTTATTATATAGTTCAATCGTTAGTTGAATTTGACAAGTCGAGTCTTGTTAGTTCCAGTCAGCATGAGCTTGATTTTCCGTGGTAGACCTGTTTGTTATACTTAACAAAGTGGAATGCTTTTACCTTTATCCATAAATGGAAGTGATAACCATTGATTGTCATGGTCTTGTTATTAAATTCAACTTAATTGTTGTCAATGATATTGAAGAAAGGAAATAACAAAGCCCCACCAGAGAACCCCAAGCCTGACCCAATATGAGCCAGACTCAGCAAAGCCCATCCCATCCTTTCCCGTACAGTAAACAGCACCCAAACCCCGCTCGTTCCAGCGTGTATATATATAGGTCTATAGAGACCGAGAGAGGAATCTCGTATAAGACGAAACCCTAGCCGCCACCACGGAGAAACCTCATCAAACCATTCCCATCTCAGCTTTTTTCTCCCTATCGTGGATCGCCGTCGTCAGTGCTATTAGCAAGGCAGCGTCGACGTGAAGTCCATCCCTTATAGGAAGAGCCACCAATCTGCCACCTCCATTATTATGATATCCCCGCCTCTTCCTTCTCCCCAGTTGATTTTTCACTCGGAGTCGATGAGGCTTTTTGCGAGGGCGGCGACGATCAGAGCAGCAGTCTGGCAACCTAGGTGTGCACCACCGAGGAGCAGCCAACTCGACAACGCGTGGGTGTATGGCTGCAGACGTTTTCATTGTTCGAACTCCTTGTGCAGTCGATCTGCGTCGACGGGTACGTACACCGCCGACCTCTCCCTTGCAGCCACAGAAGGCGTGAAGGCAGTGCTCTGACCACTCGACGCATAGAGTCATGGTGCCTTCCTTCATCTGAGCGAGCTCTCACCTCTGCTTTCGGAGATAGTTGTGGATTTTGGACTTATTTGGCGTACTAGTTGACGGTATCTGATTGGTTCTTTGCGCTGCCACCAGGCAAGTATACCTTGCCTTCCTCTACAGTTTTACTTATATGCATTTTCTTTCGTTTTTCAGTCATTTGATTGTTTATGGACATGTGCTTTTCGTGTTATTTTCTGTGGAGTTGTTTTTATTGTTTGTAGCCATGTTCATGTTTTGGCCTTGTGTTTCACATTTGGAGTTTCCGTCAGTACCTTGCTTAAGTCTTGTCATACAACGGTTGCGTGTAGTGAACTGCCATAGCCTTGATTATTGTTGTACACAACCAGAGAGTACACACTCGGGACGAGGGTTGTTTGGTACACCAGAGAGTCCACACTCGGGACGAGGGTGTTTGTCGTAATCAAATGGCACCAGAGAGTCCACACTCGGGACGAGGGTTGACCATTTACATCAGAGAGTCCACACACGGGACGAGGGTGTCTTACCGTGAGCTAGCCAGAGAGTCCACACTCGGGACGAGGGTTAGCGCTTAGTTCAAACCCGTGAGTCCACACTCGGGATGAGGGTTTGGTTTCATCCATTGATCTCGTGATTATCGTTCATCCGGCAGTTCATTTAAACGTAGTTGTTCTAGTGTTCGTGTCTGTGTTCGTGTTCGTGTTTGTGTTCGTAGTCATTTGTCTTGTCCTTGTTCTTTCTTGTTTATTTCCTTGCGCATGATAAAACAGTTAGATAGGCATGTATATTATATATCTTGCTATGTCCTCTGAGGACCTGATGATCTCCTCAGGTTTAGCGATTGCATGGAGTTAGCTAGTAGTTCTGGATGACAGAGGATTTGCGGTTCTTGCGGGATTCAGGTATCGTTATTGTGTTTATTATCCGCTCGTGCTTTTCATTCCTTATCATGAGATATCATGTTCCTTGTTTCAGTTGTAGACTCTTGTTATATTCCTTAGAGTCTTATCGGACATTTATGTTAGTGGGCTGCAAACTACGACCCATATTGTTCATTCATGTTTATTCTTCTTATTGTGGATTGAGATATAGATTGCATTGCCATTATTTGGCAGTAAACCATAGCCTTGACAGCGTTTACGTATTCGAGATGGGCTGGAGTCCGCTCGATGCGTAGCTGGGCTTGCTCACGCTCTCGCGTCCGAAAAGCGGGTGCGGGTCGTGACAGTTTTCCTTTCACCCTATTATCCGTATCCTGAACCAGGGTACGCCAAGGATAATAGGTCCACAAATATCCCTTTCCAAGCTTCTTAGCATAAATCTACCATCTCACCATGCCCCGGGAGCCCAGCTGCTCTACGGCATTCTTTTTTCCAATACCGAGAGCACCCATGACCACTTTGCCATGGCTGTTCCGGACATCCTGACCAAACTTGTTATCCGTACCTAAAACCAAGGTACGCCTAGGATAACAGGTCCATAAATAATCTCCCAGCAAGTCCAAATCCCTTACAAAAAAGAAAAGAAAAAAAAGAAGCAAAAGAAAACAGAAAACCGATCACTACTCCGGGGAACATAACGCCCTGAGACGGTCCGTCAGCAAGGCCACCGACCGCTCAAACCTCTGGGTAGCTCGACGCTCCGCCTCTTGGGTCAGCACCGCCTCGTCCTCCAGTTGAGTATGGGCTTGCCAGTTATCCTCGAATCTTTTAAAGGCCCACTCCAAGTTAACAGAAGATCGGGAAACCTTCTCGGCCTCCCGAACGATTGACTCCTGTTCCGTCTGAGCAGCCTTTAGCTCTGACTCTAAGAAGGCCAACTCCTTCTGGAGTGCGAGAATCCGCTCCTTCGTGTCAGCAATTCCACGAGAAGTAGACTCTTTCCGAGCACGACAAGCCTGACTTCGACGACCCAGCCTGTCATACGACGCGGAGAACTTGTCAAGGTCTCCCTGTACAACTGGCCCGGCAGTATCTCGAGCGAGCTTGATCCTATCCCGAGCAGCAATGAGGAAGCCTCGTTCCCGCTCAATCGCAGCAGGCAAGCCCGCCTACCGTATCGCCAGCAATTGGGTCACCAGCTGATCAGCCTCTGCCAATTTAGGCTCCAGGAGTGCAGCCAACCCTACCCCGCCAGAAAGAGACTTCAAAGTTGCAACCTGACCACGAGCGCACCGCAGAGACAGAGTAAAGGGGTCCTCCGTTCTATAGCAGCATCTACGCCCCTCTTTGAATGGCGATAGAAGCTGTCGACCACATCCTGCATCACCTCGTCCAGAGCCTCCGAGGAAGCCGGTGTCAACGGGAGTGTAGCCGGCAACGCTGAAGAAGACGCAACAGAATCTGCCGCTCCTGCCACAAGAGAAACAAACTCCGCACGGAAGGACGCATGAACAGCGGCCAACTCTTCTTCAGCGGCCCGCAGAACTTGAATGCTCGGCAGGGCCGAGAGGTCAATCTCCGGAGCCGTATGATCAGCAGAGGATGAGGTGGAGACCATCGCCAGCTCCATTCCCATCTGCCCGGGGCTGGCAGGAGGCCCCTCGACATGAGACGGCGAAGGAGAGGAAACGCTCCATTCTTCCAGATCACGGCATGCCGAGCCTTCCCCAAGAACATCCGCGGTAGGAAGTAAAAGGTCAGGACCTGTAGGGCCAAGGCAACCATGAATCGATTTGACCCGAAGGATATGTTGATAGAGCAAATAAGCCCCCTCACTAGTCAATATTTAGCTTATCTTACCAGTGGAGGAGTGTGGAGGCTGAAGGTCGCCTACAGCCAACGTAGCCTCTTCACCAACAGTCTCCGAGTCAGGTATAATAGGCTCCTCCGCCCTGGCACCCTCGGGAAAGGATGTAACGAGATCGGCGTCGCCCTGCTGAAGTTCAGCGATCTCGGAGACGGGCCCGAGGAGACCCTCATCACCCCGGGCCGAGGCCTCAGCAACCTGGGAGCTTCCAGCCGCCGCTGAGAGAGCTCCCGCAGAAAGGACCGCGGCACACATGTCGCTAATCAAAGCAGCAAGGGCCGGATCAACGCCAGGGGTAGTAGACGGTTCAGGAGAGCCTGGTTCGTCAGACGCCTACAAAGAAAAAATGATCAAGTCAGATCTCCAAAAAAAAAAAACCACAATAAAGAGATGACTCCGACTGGGTCTTACCTCCAGAACATCGCCTGCATCCTCACCCCTCTCAGTAATAAGTAGCCTACGGGGTCCAACCGCCGCTCTCTTCACAGAAAAGGCTCCTCCTCCGCCAGTAGACTCACGCCTGCCTCACTTACGTGAGGGACCAGGCACGACAGGCGGTAGTTCTACCCGCACTACCTCCGGTACAGATGGCAATTGGTCTATCGCCTCATCTAATACAACCGACGGTTGATCCGTCATCATCTCATCCGCCATGACGGAAGGCTGACCCGTCGTTGCCTCGTCACCAGAAGAGAGAGAGTCCTCGTCGTCCTGCTCGTTGTCTTCCTCAGTTGTGTCGAAGGACTCAGAATTGGGCATAGGAACTTTATTTGCCCCTTTCTTCTTTGCCCTCGACACCATAGCCTTCTCCGCCAGGCGAGTGCTGACGATGAAGCTAGTCCTCGGGTCAAAATCGAGGGGAGAAGGATTTTCTGTAACATGATATAAGGCCGCCATATGCAAGATTTCCCCTATCACGTTTGCAGCAGAAACCGAGAAGCTAGTTCGAGTATGACAAGTGTCATAGTAGCTCCATGCCCTAATACCATCGAGAATGCTACCTTCAAATCCTAGATGGGAACTAGGACGCCCGAGGAATAGCTGACTATACCCGAATTGACGGGCAAACCTACTGGGCAAGTAGGGCTCTAAGTACACAGTGTTGCGATTGCGGTAAACTAAATACGCCGGGCGAATGTTACGCAGCCAGAAACACATCTTTTCAGGTA
Source organism: Iris pallida (assembly GCA_029216955.1). NCBI lineage: Eukaryota > Viridiplantae > Streptophyta > Magnoliopsida > Asparagales > Iridaceae > Iris > Iris pallida. Next base: position 103,792 of record JANAVB010000158.1, on the reverse strand, counting down.
AGAAATGAGGAAGTCCAACACCATCAACATGAACACTCCTCACTTCTTGGTCGGTGAAACGGGGAACGGACACGAAGAAATTATATCCGTTCACCCTCGCCAATATCCTCTGACATGCCGGCATGGTACTACATTCCCAAGGCTGATGGTGATACCTGAAAAGAAAAGCGTCATCATCTGTAACGCCGTCCCCCGTCCCAGGCCTCATCAAAGACTGATAATACAACAACAGCCATCCCAGCAAGTAATGATAAGGCAGTTCTACACGTTTAAAATCCATTGCCACGTCATGAGCAATGACCTTGGACGAGAAGGCACGGAGACCATGTTGAATACTGCACACCATAGCAGGAAGAAGAGCCAGCCTGACCCCAAAGGCCAACTTCACGGCAGGAAGAATGAAGTGGCTACTGATCCTTTCGATAGAACCTGCCCCTCCTGAGACCACACAATTGCGCAGCCACACCATTGAAAACCCCGCCAAGAGTGCCTTCTCTGACAGCCGCCGGGTACTATAATAAAAATAGCTGAAGGAGTCAATCTGGCTCCCAAATCTGTCACTTTTGGACTTCGACCTCCTAGCAGTCGACACCAGGTTCTCTATTTCTCTAGGAGTTTGACAATCCCGGGAAGTAACCCGGCCAGCAGCACTGAATTTGAAAAGGTATGAGACCCAAGATTTGGTATAGGGAGCGTCCCCTTCTGAGCTGTCATTTTTTTGGATAGCCGTTCGGTGACAGGTGCTATGATGACACAGTAGTTCTTGATACACAGCGACGAAACCTAGGAATCGTCGGTCTAAATCCTAGAACTCCTCATTCGTCGGAGTGTACGCTTTGAAGGGCTCGTCTCCCCATGGAAGCTTGGAGACAGCATACATCTCGTGAAGAGCGAGCCCCAATTCTCCTACAGGGGTGAAGAAAGTCCATGTCCGATGATTGTACATCTCCAGAAGGGCCATGAACTATGGTTTATTAACGGGCAATCCGTGGCTGGTACCCCGGATAGCATCATAAAGATTGACTTCTCGCAAAAATTCCCCGTAGTTCCGAAGAATCCACGAGGTCAGGTTAGCCCACGGGGAAATAGGGTGTAACCAACTCGACAGTACCAATCTGCCAACAGGATAGGACCCTTTGCGAGCAAGCTGGCTCAGGAAGGTATCAGCCTGAGTGAATGGGAAGTTAGGACCGGGTGTGTTGATGAAGGTACCCGGAACTAACCCCATGACGGATCGACTGGCCGGATCCTTGATCGCGCGCACCGACCCAGTGGTTTTGATGTAACGAATGTTACCAACAAACATCCCCGGTCTAGTTGGAGTGAGGGTGTCTGGCATCTGCCTGTCCAAAACGGTCATGTTGAACCACGCAAAAGGGAAATGGCGCTTCATAATGGGGATGTGAATCGGCATCCCGTCCAAGTCAAAATCCCAACTCTCGGAAACATCCAGCACTCGGAAGTTTTCTATGATCAACGCATCCCCAAATAGGAAGACCGGTCTCAGATACTTCCATCAGATTTCCCGGAGCTCATCATGTCACTAAGGAATTGGAAAGACTGAACCCTGATAGCATTTAGTCGCTCCAAAGGTTCGTTAAGAAGGAGTTGCTCGGATACTTGATGAACCAAATCATCCCGACGCACGCCCAAGGCGAACTGATACGAGCCAACCAGAAGTTCTCCCACAGGATTTACTGGCAGATTTACTGAAGAAAAACAAAAGAAACAAGTCAAAAAGATAGCTGAAACACAAACTACGTGATGCTTATGCGGCTTAGCACAGTATAGCCTCATGCGGTTCAGTTTGAAAGAGTTCATACAGGCCAGCCCGAATGAGCTTATGCGGTTAAAAAGGAGCATATGCGGTTCAGTTCGGATAAGCCCATGCGGGTGAGTCCGAATGTGCTTATGCGGCTCGGTTCGAAAGGAGCATATGCGGTTCAGTTCGGATGAGCCTATACGGTTCAGTACGGATGAGCTTATGCGGTTTAGTTCAAATGATCCTATACGGTTCAGCCCGAAATAGGCTTATGTGGCTCAGTTTGAAAAAGCTCATGCGATCCAGTCCAAATGAGCTTATGTGGCCCTGAGGATGAAGTAGTTATGCGGCTGCAAACAATAACTTTCATGCGGCTCAGACCTAGGTCATATCCCACGTGACTCGAACATGAGTCGGACACGCAGCATACTTGGTAATACAGGCTTGTGCATAAAATATACGGCATAGCCGTGACAGTTTATGTTGATGGTCCTACCAGCAATAGGCGGGTGAACGTCGGGGTGAAAAATAGGCACGTCAGCCGGCGGAGGAGCCACCACGTTCGCCGCCGTCGATGAAGACGCGACCTTCTTGCCCTTCGCAGCCGCAGACGACGACGCAGCCTTCTTGCCCATAGCAGCGGTAGTCTTCTTGGGAGCCATTGGCAATCGTTGATGAGAGAAGACGAAAAGGAAGTCGACAACAAGGAATTCGGGCAAAGAGGAGAAGGTAAAAAAACCCTCAAAGAATAAAATCACTCCTATTTATAGGCGAAGGAGGCCCGAAAAATCAAAACAAATGCCTCGATCCACGCGCCGCCTAAAAGAATAAAAGAAGAACGCTTCGGTTAAAACAAAACTGACCCTTAGGATCCTCCCCCAAGAGGCGACGAATCAAGGGCATTTAATGCAGAAGATTTACACACGTGGTTGGGACACGTGGCAAAAAGTCTATGCAGCCTAAACAAGCTCATGTGGCCAGATAAATCCATGCGACTGAATCATCTATGCGATCAACAAAGGCCATGCTTCTTATTCAAAGTATTTCAATTTTGCAATTTGAAAACTTTGAAGGGGGCCTTGTAGAAGCATAGAAAATATCAGAATAATGATCTATACGGCTCAGAATAGGAGAACCCCATGCGGCTCATACAGGAATGGTCCCATGCAATTTAGAGAGACTTTTAGTCTCATGCGGCTCGTTGCAGGAGAGTCCATACGGCTTATATAGGGACAGTCCTATGCGGTTCAAAGAGCCCCCTAGCCGCATGCGGTTCAGAAGTACATGCGGCTCACATACGACCCACAGAGATATGTGGCTCGATCAACGCCATGTGTCCCCATTGGACCCCTTTACACAGTTGGCCATCGAGCAGTGGCCCTATTTAATGCTCTGCCATGATTTAACAGCCGACAGCTCTGACATGAAGTGTCATAATGGCCCTGTCATAATGACAGACTCTTTGGGAACAGGAGAAAATCTTCGACACGATCCGAGATTGCCACGTGGCTACTCCCATGCGGCTCACTTGAAGAATAGCCCCATGCGGCTGGCAAGAATCATCTTCCTGCGGCTCACCAAGGAGCCATCCCATGCGGCTCGCGAGTACTACACCTATGCGGTTCACCAAGAAGCCATCCTATGCGGCTCGTGAGTACTATATCTATGCGGCTCACCAAGAAGCCATCCCATGCGGCTCGTGAGTACTATACTTATGCGGTTCACTAAGATGCTGTCTCATGCGGTTCATGGATATCATGCGGTTCTGACAGGATCTACCATTAAGACACGTGGCATAGATTCAATGGCCCCCACGACTTAACAGCTGGTAGCAAGGATGATTATGGGATACAGATCAATCAGAGATTTACCAGATTCCAATGACCATATTTAACGTTATCCTCATAATTAATGAGATCAGGTCATATCATTCCTGATCAAGCTAATGGGACACATGGTGAGAGATCCAAGCTTGGCACAGCCAATCATGAAGATTTAAAGCAATCAGCATTGATCATTCGTAGGATTCAATATTATCCTCATTTATGGCCAGATCCTTCACGCCTTAAACGAATGGTCCAGATTGATTATACATCAGGCCGCCGCCATTTTAAGAATGGGTAATCATCCAAACCCTAATGATACCCCCACTATTATAAATAGCAAGGTGCCATTCCCTTGTAATATACACGATCGGAAGGAGAGAGACAAAAAGAGCTTCCCCCCTAATAATCAGAGAGGAAATACACAGAGAAAGAGAGAAGTCAGAAGAGCAACCCGAGGAGAGCAAGAAGAGCATTTCTTCATCAACGCCAACTATCTCTTCACAGGAGCCAAGGCTGTATACCGATCGTCCAAGGAGTAAGGCAGGGCTGCCGTCGCCTTCTCGAGCCTCTATCGTCACCCCCCAGAATCTAAAATAAACAATTGTACTTAGATTGCTGTACCTAGGTTTTCGTTCCTAGGCTTTCTTTGTACAAGCGAGTTTGTAACGTGAAGTAAAAGTTCGGTCCTCCGATAATTATTCTGTTCTTTTATATTTCATGGCAAACAGTATGCTGGATCTCCAACATTGAATATATTTCTAGATTTAAAATTTCATACTGCCTACCAGTCAAATCGATCTCTATGACGCCTTAGGTAGCTTGTATAGTAGAGTTGAACAGCCTAACTTGCTATCGTAAACGTGTCGGACCCTCTATACCTCCTGCAATGATTTATATCGACGAATCCAAATTGTTTATCGATTCTTCAATCGATATTTGGTGTCGTAGCGAACCACTCATATTTGAACATCATAATATGCATATCGTACGGGGTAGTATATTGTAAATCTATAATATCCTGAAGTACTCCATAATATTCAAAGTCTGGCTCGTCGCCATAGATGGTGCCTCTTATGCAAATACCAGAATCCTTGGTACTGAAGCCGTCATTGAGAAATTCAGCATTTATAGCATTCTGAGTTGCCTTAAACTTGAAGCCATTAACGACATAGCCTGGCCAAGTCTTTACATGCTTCTTCGGTCCCAATGACAAATAACGAATGCTCTCATTTGTGAGTATTGTTTCAGGCCATAAAACCTGTAAACAAATATTGATAATTTAAATGTTTTAGCTGCATATATTTTAATGGTAGTCGCATAACATATTATCTCAGTTACTTACGTATTTGTGAAACCAGGACGGAAAGGTACAATCAACCTCTGTTTGAAGTCCCTCATCGGTAATATCGGGTGTCCTCATTTTGACTTCATCTATAAATACACTATTAGAGAGAATAAAAATAAGTGTAGTCACTTACTTCACCAAATTAGAGATTATAACGAGTGTAAGTGTAGTCACTTACTTCTCCAAATCTCTTACTTCTTGTATGTCGCAATTTAACAAGACATATCGGTTAGCGGCATCATCCTCATCGTCAGTCAACTACCGTTTCTTACTAGCCCCAATAGGCTTGCCCCTTACATTGAATATACCTCCATCCTCAACGTCCTCGTCATTCCTCTGAGGTATATTTCGATTTGTCTTAACATGATTATCAAAATAAATTGAACAAAAGTTTGATACCTCCTCAATAAGATATGCTTCGTATATCGAAGCCTCTATATGAGCCTTGTTGCCAACTTTCTTCTTTAAGTGGTGTAGGTATCTAGAGAGAAAAATTATCAGTGTAGTTAAAAATAAAATTCAACTTAAATTATATCGATTTTATGTACCTCTCAAATGGGTACATCCATCGATAATGAACAGATGCACCGACGTAGACTTTGTATGCTAGATGAATCGGTAGATGCTCCATGTTGTCGAAGAAGCCCAGAGAAAATATTTTCTCTAACTTGCAAATTGTTAAGACAATCTTCTCCTCAAGTTCAACCATATGTTACACCGTCAACTAAGTTGAACAAATATCCCTGAAGAATGTAGATAGCTCAGCCAACGGAACCCATACAGAAGAAGGCAACAACTCTCTCAACGTAATGGGGAGTAATCTTTCCATAAATACGTGGCATTCGTGACTCTTCATTCCCATTAGCTTGCGTTCATTGAGATCAACGCATCTAGACAAATTCGACACATAGCCATCGAAAAATCTTAAAGTAGATATCCACTTGCAGATTATTAATCTATCTTCCTTGCTCAATGTGTATTATACTACCGGCTTAGTTAATTGTCCACCAGCTCCCCTTTGTATCAAGTTCCGATGAGGATGCTTGCATATCTCGGCAATTTCTTGTCTTACTTTTGAATTGTCCTTCGTCTTTCCTTTAATATCCATGACGGTATTGAAGGCATTATCGAACACATTCTTTTCGATATGCATGACATCAAGATTATGCCTCATAAGATTATCTTTCCAATAAGACAAGTCTCAGAAGATACTCTGTTTGGTCCAGTTATAGCTTTGTCTGAACCCCTCGACACAATTGTTTGATGGATCTTCAATTACGGAGGGCAAGTCCTTTACATCATCCCAAATATTGTATCCCGACAATCTGGCAGGCGGATGAGAAAATTTTTATTTTCTAG
>JANAVB010000158.1:7500-92500 GCA_029216955.1 Iris pallida | reverse complement strand
GGTTACCGAAAGCTGGTCGCAGAAGGAGACAGCGATGGTCACGGGTCCGCAACTTCCGGCACTGGGACAGCCGGAGGAGCACAGAACCACCAAGGAGTAGAGGTACGGCAGATCTCCGGTAGAGGTAAGGGTATTTTTCCTAATATTTGGGATTTTGTGATGGGATGGTGGTGGTGTGGAGAGACGATGGGGTTGGTATCAGGAGAGGGTAGCCGCGATGGCGGCTTGGCCGGTCAGTAAGTCAATTTGCGGCATGGTACGGTGGTTGTTAATGGCGACGGTGGTTATGGCGGTGGTTTGTACAGTGGTAGGGATGGAGCGATGCACCGAGGTGGCAGTGGTGGAGGATACGGGTGGTGTGGAGAGGAGGTGGTGATGTCGATGTTGCTAGTGATGGTCGAGGGATGGTGATGGCGGTGGTTTGTACAGTGGTAGGGGTGTCGTTGGCTGGGAACTCGGCATGGGAGGCGAGGATGTTTCTGGCGAGAATAGGGGCAGAATTGTCATGGCGTCGGGGCTTGGTTTAGGATTAGGTTTTAGGATTATGTCAGGGTATCCGACATGGGTTGGTTTTGTGTCCTGCGAGACACGAAGGCGGATATGGTCGGTGTCCGGGATACGTACAAGATTGTATATGTATTGGTATTCGAGGTAGTGGAAAGACACCTGGGGTCGAATCCGAGGCCGTCGCGGCTAACATGAGAAAGGTGGACACCGACACGGTGCACTCACAGTTTATGGTGGAGAGATTTTACGGATAAAATTGCGGAGGAAAATAATAGGGAGGCTTCCCTAGGTATAGCGGATTAGCGGATGAAAACTCCTAGTGGGTTAAGGATTAGGAAAAAATTTCAAACCCCTCAAGATAATTCACTATTTAATTTAAATCAACCAATTCAATCAAATCCAAATCTAAATCCAATTTATAACTAAATAAATTCAAATCCAACTTAAATATAGATAAATCACATATTTAAATTAAGTTATTTAAATTAATCATTAAAATATAATCACAATTTAAATTATCACAAATATATTCCAAATATCTTTTTATAAATTTAAAATAATAATTAATTTCAAAAATTCATGTATATACATAAATTAAGTTTCATGTGCCTTGCATGCAAATAGAATACTTACATAAAACATTATTTTCTAGTATAGTACATATTATTTATAAAGAAAAATATTATTCTTAAATTATTATCTATACTCGTATAAAAAAAGCTTTTTTATAATAATGAAATTAAATATAAAATTTGACCAACTTTTAGGTGGGAACAAATTTTATATACAAAAATACTTACTCTATATCTATTTCAAAAACAAAACTACTTATTTCTATATTTATCTATAATAAAACTTTTTATATAAAAAATAAATATCTCGCATATACGCATTCGTACTCGACATACAAATATCAAGATAAAACAAATATTAAAAATAAAAAATCCATAGTGAAATTTTAGGGGGTTTAAAAATTTTGACCTTTCAATATCCAGATTTTGAGTTGTATTGAGAGAATTGTGGTCGTTTAAAGTTTTACCTTTTATTGGAGTTTCTTTTTGGTTTTTTTTGTTGTTGTCTGGAGAAGATAAAGTCCTATACACGCAGGAGGCCATGCGATAGTTCCTGCTATGTGGCCATGAATTCCTGCCACATAACCCTTTGAACAACATGCACGCTATGTGCATAGACATTTTATGCACATGGATGATATGCATGTATGCTTGTTTTGTATGTGCTAGATTGGCCATGTGGCTGACCCTGCCATTCGCCTGAGCTATGCACCAGTATGCCATATGCCAGAGTGGCCATGTGCCAAAATTGTCATGCACCTGACCTTGCCATGCACCAGATTGGTCATGTACCTGACCCTACGATGCACCAGTCTACCATGCGCCAGAATGGCCATGTACCAGACTTGCTATGCGACTGACCTTAGGATGTGCCTTTCAGTGACATGCGTTTGACCCTGTCATACGCTTTTTCGTGCCATACGCCTGACCCTGCCATGTGCATGTTTTACCTATTGTTATATCTCTTCAACTATTTGATTTCCTATCATAATGTAATAACTTTGTAAGATGTTAAAATGTTCTATCCTTCACATATATGCTTGGCACGAGTGCATATCCTGTACGACATCATGGATTGCCTTTCTATGTTAACCGACTGCATTTTGGCATAGGGCAATCAAGTGTAAGCATTGTACTATGTACTATATGTTGTTAAATATGATAAGTTTGCAAGTGATAACTCGTGAATAGCTTGTACTCATGGTTTGTCATGCTAGGTCGATTCTCTTGTGCCCACGTATTGAGAATCGAGAAAAAAAATTGTAGGATAATTGAGTAGAAAATCTCACCTAGTACATTGGGAGGGGAGGATAGTCGCACTACTAGAAACTCCTCTGTCAGGGCTCAAGAGGCATGGATAACACCTATTAGTGTGGGCCCATGACCTACCAAGCTCGTGCTGTGGCACTTCATATTTATTTTATATGCTATATATTTCAAGTTATTACTCATGTCACTGCTAATTGCTAATGCTCGTATTATTGCTCATGCTATATTGTTTGTTTATAGCTCGTACAAGCATTCCTTGGTGATTCGGATGCCTGCAGTACAGGTGGTAGCGAAGTTCCTCACATCTTTAGTAATTAAGGATTGTGATAACCCTAGCTAGTTAACAAGTAGAAAGCCACATGAATGCTTGGTCGTGTTATGTTGCATGACTTGTCTTTACGTTTTCACTTGGATATGTTTTTGTTGTGTGGTTGGAATGCTAAGTCCTACTCGTGTAACGATCTGCAACCCCGGCCCTTATTTGGTTTAAGGGTTGTAGTCCTGCACCAGAGTAGTTCAATGCCCTTTCACCGCTTGTCGTCCCATTTTGCTCTTTAGTGATTTTCGTTGCTATCATTTCAGTTATTTCTTGTTATTTCTTGATATTAGTACATTTGTACGACACATGTCTCGACCTATATTTATTTTTTTATCATAATTATTTTTTTAATGTGATTATGAGTTTTGGTCATTCACCTTAGGCTTCCTTTGTGGTACTTGTTGCTTGGGGTTCTAGCCCCACTGGTTTTGTTTGACCATATGAACCAGAGGAGCCTGAGGATCTAATGTATCTTTCGCGAAATGGCCAACACTCATAGGACACAGACGCAGCTCGCGAGTGAGTTCCTTCTCCACACCAGTCGTTGTCTTTTTCATATTTTGTGGGTTTAGCCATGGCATGTCTTAGCCCCTTCTTTTGTCTGTTCACTACTATGAGCAATTATGATTGTATATATTAGACCATGGCTGATATAACGATCATGTAATATTTTACTTTGTTAATGTCGCATTTTGTACTCACTAGCTTCATAATCATATTTGACATGTATCTTGGGACACCTTTTTACTATCATGTATGATTTACTCCTGTGACTTGTTGTCGTTGGATGAGATACTAGGATATGTCAACCTTAGGACTGATGCTATTGCCTGTTAGAGTCCACCCACATGTTCTAGACAGTCACGACTGCCATACAACATTTTCATACCTAGTACGGAGTAGATGGCCATGTCCATCATCATATTTCTCTAGTATTCTGGGAGGTGGGTATGAAAAGGTTTTAGTGGTAGCTGTTTGCCATGAAATATAAAAGAACAGAACAATTATCGGAGGACTGGACTTTTACTTCATAATACAAGCTCGCTTGTACATAGAAAGCCTAGGGACAAAAACTAGGTACAGCAATCTAAGTATAATTGTTTATTTTAGATTCTGGGGGGTGATGGTAGAGGCTCGGGAAAGCGACGGCAGCTCTGCCTTACTCCTTGGACGATCGGGTGCAACCTTGGCTCTGTAGAAGAACTGCTTGGCGTTGCTGAAGAAATGCTCTCCTTTCAGGCTCTGTATATTCTCTCTTTGGCTCTCTGGCTCTCTATGTCTCTCTCTGTGTGTGTGTCTGTATGTCTATGTGTGTATCTCCGCAAGAAAATGACACCTTGCTATTTATAAGAGTGGGGGGCATCATTAGGGTTTGCAATAATTGCCCATTCTTAAAAGTCGGCGGCTAAGGATCACTGGATCTGGGCCGTCCATCTTGAATGTACGATATTTTAGCAATAAATGTGATTACATCAAATCTTTTGTGGGTAATTAATGATGATTGACATAAATCCTCCTGAGTTGCCATGCCAACCTCGGATTTCTCGACACGTGTTATTAATTTGCTTGATTGCAAATGATCTGATTTGATCCTAATATTTTATTAGGATTTTTTGAGGAATTTTGATCAATTTGATGCTATGTGCCCCGACACGTGTCTTAACCGTAAGCCACAGCAGAAATCTGAGCCGCAGGAAAGTTGCTCCTTATTGAGCCGCATAAGGCTGGCCACGTGTCAAGGCTGCTTGAGAGTGGCCCCCTGAACATTTGGACCGCATGGTAACGATCTAAGCCGCATGAGTGTAGGTGACCGCATGATGGGTGTCTTCTTCGTGAACCGCATGAAGATAGTCTTCGTGAGCCGCATGGGGCTAGTCTTCGTGAGCCGCATGGGGCTAGTCTTCGTGTACCGCATGGGGCTAGTCATCGTGAGCCGCATGGGGCTAGTCCTCATGAGCTGCATGGGGCAGCTTTGGCCTGAGCTGCATGGGGTGGTCTCTACTTGAGCCGCATACGACTGTCCACGTGTCAAGGCCGCATGTCAGTTTTTGGATCTCGACGGATCGTGTCAGAGATTTCTTTCGTTTCCCTGGGGGCTGCCATTATGACGGAGTCATAATTGTATTTTTTGTGTCAGGGCTGCCATGTGTCAGAGCTGTCAGCCGTCAAGGTATTTAATGCAGTAAAGGACAAATGGAAGAGCTGTTTGCAGGCCGCGTGGCTGCTCTCTGAGCCGCATAGAGCTTGTTTGAGCCGCATAGACGCTTGAGCCGCATGTATACTTGAGCCGCATGAACTCTTCTGAGCCGCATGGGGCTCCTTGGCCGCATGGATCTTTCTTTATTCTTTTCCATGCTTCTACAAGACCCCCATCAAAGTTTTTAATTTACAAAATTGAAATACTTTGAATAAGAAGCATGGCCATGTATAAATTCTTCTGGCCCCATATGATGTCCTGGCCGCATGGATGTCTCGGCCGCATGGATGTCTCGGCCGCAAGGATGTCTCGGCCGCATGGATGTCTCAGTCCGTATTTAGTCAATCAGCCGCAGGGACTTTCGGGCCACATGAGCTCCTCGCCACGTCATCCTGCTACGTGCGAAGATCTTTTGCATTAAATGCTGTTGATCTGCTGTCAGTTTTAAGGCTACTTTTTTGGGGAGGATCCCAGGAGTTTGGCCTTCATTTTAGACGGCTCGCCTCGATAACCGAAGGGTCGGTTTTTTGTGTTCACACGAGAATCAAAATGCCCTACTTTTGTTTATGAATAGGGACGAGTTCAGTAGGAGGGATTTCTTTACTTTCTCTTTCATCCCCAACTCTTGTAGTCTCCCCTTTCTTTTCTTATCTTCCTTCTCCGACCGTCGAAAATGGCCCCCAAGTCTTCCAAGGTCGCCTCTGCTGCTGCAAAAGGCAAGAAAGCGGCTTCCTCGTCGGCCGTCATGCCCGAAGTGCACCCTGATGTCCACCCTGCTTTCAAGGGTAAGAAATGGATTTGAATACTTTAAACCCCAAGGACCCATGGCTCTGTTGCATAACATATGCACAAGCCTTCATCCTTCGTTTTTATTGAACCGCCCAAGCTCGACCATGATAGAGCCGCATATGTTGTATGGGCCGCATGACCCTCTCATATTCGAGCAGAATAGGGCATGTCCTATGTTTGAGCCGCATGAGAAATATTTGAGCCGCAGGTGTACTTCTGGATTTGAACCGCATGGAACCTCCTTTGAGTGGAACTGCATATGTTCCTGACAAACTGGCCCGCATAGAATTTTGCTGAGTGGTGCCGCATAAATTTTTCTGCGAGATAGAACCGCATAAGTTTTAATCCGAGCCGCATAAGCTATCGAATCAGTGTCACATGGAACTCCCAACTAAATTGGGCCGCATGAGGCTGTGTTGATCCGAGCCGCATAGGCTCTATTGAAGCCGTGCCGCATGAAACCCAGCTGAATTGGGCCGCATAAGGCTTCGTTGATCCGAGCCGCATAGGCTCATAGAAACTTCTTTTTGAGAAACTTTAAGTGGTTTTGTTTTAACCTATCTTTTAATCCTGTTTCTTTTGTCATTTTCCAGTGTCACGACCCGCACCCTAGGGCACGAGAACGTAACAACGCCCAGCCTACGCCGCAGTGTCGGCGGTAGAACGCTGTCCTAGGTCTCAATGCATCTAACAGTCTAAGACTAAACAGTTTATACTCCCCGAATGGGGGTGACATAGCAGATACAGACTCAATCACATCTAAGGTAGAGCATGATGAGGATAGATAAAACATAAAATCCAAAAGAGATACAGGAGATAGAAGTCTAAGTGTCTAAGATACATAAACCCAGAAAACATCTCAAAGCTCAATACAGTAATCCATAGAATAAATACAACTCAATATAACTGAAATAACTAACTATACAACCTCTACTGTGTCTCCTCTAGACTAGCAGGCAACCTCCAGGCTATCTGTAAAATTTTATCAACAGGTCCAGTCAGGACAGAAACGAGTACAACTCATCAAGAAATCCCAATTAAATGACAGAGAACTATAAAGCAGTTATAGACAGTTTTATTGATGAATATGGCAGTTTTATACAGGTAATGATGTAAAAAAATAGCAAAGGTACAAGGAAAGTAAGGTAATAAAATAAAAGAAGAATGATGGCAAAGAAGACTGTAAAATAAGATCTAGCTGAACTAGGGTAACATGTTATAAGTCCAGTTTGTACAATGTAAGTTGAGTGTAATCCCAATGTGAGTCTAATACAATTTGAGTCTAGTAAATGATTCTTGTACATGATGATTCTAGTAGATGATTTTTCTCAATGATTTGAGTGAAGTGATTCTTGTAAGATTCTTGTACACTAATCCTTGTAGGTGATTCTTGTAATGAGTACGGTACATCGTACGCTCGGCCAAGCGGTGATGGCTATCATTCTTGTAATACGGCACATCATACGCTCGGCCAAGCGGTGATGGCTATCATTCTTATAATACGGCACATCGCACGCTCGGCCAAGCGGTGATGGCTATCATTCTTGTTTGGTGATTCTTGTTGAATACGGCACATCGCACGCTCGGCCAAGCGACGATGGCTATCATTCTTGTTTGGTGATTCTTGTTGAATACGGCACATCGCATACCGGCCCAGCAGCGATGGCTATCGTTCTTGTAATAATGATTCTTGTATGATTTGTACATTTAATACTTGTAGGTGTTTCGAGTAGATGAGTCTTGTGAGTGATTCGAGTAATAGGGTTAGATAAATCAAGTACATGTATTGCGAGTAAATGAATCTAAAATATTAATACATGTTGTAACAAAGAATCAAATAGAGCTATACTAGAACTGAATCACAGTAATCATCAAATAATGACAGAACTATCAGAGAATGTACTCGCCTGATATCTGAATGTCCAAAATAAAGATACTGCCCGAGGAGAGGTGTCTGGTCCTAATTAGAACAGCACAAGTCACAACATGTCCAGAAGGGTAATATAAAGCACTACAATGCATTCTACATGAATCTAGGTCAAACTAGGCCAAAGTCAACCCTTGGTCAACTCTGGTCAACTGCACTAGTCAAACTAGGTCATGACCTAACCCAACAAGTCTTACTAGGCCTAACCAAGACTATCCTAGCAAGCACACATCAATACAAGGCTATACAAGCCAACATACACCCAACTCTATATAGCATGCAATTATTCAATACTCAACTAGGCAAGAATTCATATTGGATATACACTAGGTAATCTATTACTTTAAGCTATATATGTCTACACATATATACACATACATATATTGGTATTAACATTAGGTCTATAATCATGGCATTTCAAATGGTTATATAAACTTATATATTACAACACAATATGCTAACATATATATAATATACATACATAGCTAAGTTAACTATATTCATAAATACTTATTTAAGAGGCTATGTGTGTGTATGTGAACATGACAAAGGGGCAAGTGAGGGTTAAATGGACATACATAGTGTATACATATGAAAGAGTGTCAAAGTGTAAGTGAATAATGTGTCAAGTGTGATAGTGTCAACATAGTGTAAGGGGGTACATGAGGTAATATAGGATTTGTGTTAACATAGAACATTACATCTCATTAACTTGTATATTGCATACATTACATCTATTATTACATTACATTCATGCTTGCATTCATTCATCATTCATTTATTCTCTTGCACTACTATATGCACCATACATTACATACTATGGAACCTACATATTCATTACAAGCCATACTTATACATGCTTACATTAGATAGGATACTTATATCTCATACATCATTTATTTAAACATTTACTCATACTTGCATTCTCTATTTAATTACATAATGCATATACATTAACATGGGTTAAAATCAAATAGAACATTATATTACACACAAGGGTGCACAAAATGCATATGCCGAATAGTAACTCCTACTAATAATCAATACTGTACCATCGAATTAAAATCTAGGATTAAAGTATGTTATAGATCTATGTGTTAGCTTTCCGAAACTTCAAACGGATCGCGTTTTCGTTTCCGGAAACTCCCGGAATCGCGAAAACACCGAGAACGCGTTTGTCTTTCGTACAGCTGACACTCAAATAATTCTCCAGAAAGTTACAGAAAGAATTAGGCCTATTATTACATGTTTTTGGAAAGCTCACTTCAATACGCTTCTTTTAAAAAAACGGGAGATTAAACTGAGCTTTGAGCTAGAAGTTATGACATTTCTAAGTTAGGGCTGAAATTAAAAACGTGGATAAAAATCATGACGGATTTGGGTAGTTTGAGACAAAAGAACACAAGTATATAACATAATATATCAAAAACTCACTCTCTACACTAATATATATATATGAGACACTATAGAACACATCTCCAATACAAAAATATGAGATTAAATATGTAATAATTCATTCATACATAACAACACATAGTGTGTCCAAATTTGGGATTTTTCCACATGGATACAACCACAACACAAAGGACACTCCTATGACCTCCAAACGGACACAAATGGACACAAATGGAGATAAAACCATGGGGGTCATTCCTATGGGTTCAAAATAGACCTATATGTATGAGAAAATAAAAAGGAGAAGGGATTTATACCTTCCGGTAGATTGAATCGAAGAAAAACCTTCCCGGAGCGACACCGACACGTAGAGATTCCAAAAGGACACGAACGAGCTCCGAATCCTCCCAAACTTGGGTAGCTTCCTCCTTGGCTAGAATGGAGAAGGAAAGAAGAAGATTTGGTGGTGAAATGGAAGGATTTGGTGGAGAAATTGCTAGGGATTGCTCTCTAGGAATTTGGGGAAGAACAAGAGAGAGAAAAATAGATGGATAATGACAAATGGGAGGCTCAACCCTATCCTTATTGTGGCTGGCCATAAAGGTAGTTTTGTCCTATTAGGAAAAGTCCAAAAGCCCCTACTAACCTATTCTATGAGTATTAGGAAAGGGCTAATTGGTTGGGGCTAAATTAGTCATTCTAAAGTCTCTAATCACACTAACCTTATCCATAATAATTAGTCTAACCTCTAACTAAAATATTTCTATTATGTGGACTAAAATTAATATCATGTGGGCTATGCCTAACTAGTGTGTGGGTCCCACTAGAGTCAAACTACCCTCGGGTCCCCGTTTCAAGTCAGATTGAGCTGAAATTCGAACCCGACTCAAATAATCCCAAAATAATATCATAAATAATAAAATAAATTTTAAAAATATTTCAAAAATACAAAATGAAAAAAATATCCCTGTTCCTGAAAACTGGGGATGACAAATTCCTCGAAATTAAAACCAAACAATAGTAAAATATCAAAATAACAAGTCATAATTTTAAATAGTTTAAAAATGATTAAAAAATCACCAAAAATCATAATATGAAATAATAATCAATAAATAATAATTATAATTACAAAATTTTAAAATTACCCTCATCTGAAAAATTGGGTGTTACAATCCTACCCACCTTATAAAAATTTCGTATTCGAAATTAAGATGATCGCACCCCCTTCTAGGTCAAACATAGTCAAGGGTCAATCACTAGTCAATTTCTCAACATCCAAGTACTTGGTCATCAACTGGTCAACTTCTTAGGGTTTTGCCTATGCTAGCTATCTAGGTGTTGGCAACTAGAATTTAGCAAAAGAGAAACTCTATAAGAGACTAGCTCTTAACTTCCCAATCCTATCAAGTCACCTATAACTAAATACCTACAAGCTAAGCACATGAATACCAAATACCACATATATATATATATATATATATATATATATATATATATATATATATATATATATATATATATGCTCAAGAACAACAACCCATCACATATATCCTAAGTATATCATCTATATATATATATATATATGACTGATCAACCAAGGGTTAAGGCAGACTAAACTTATAAGGGTCTGAAACAATGCTTAGAACTAGGCTAAGGATGAATAGTCTGAATCAAGGGGACATGGTATCTAGTGAAGGGTCTGTACACTGCCTATAACGGTGATCAACACAAAGGAACTCAACACGAAGAGAACTTAACTAAAATGGAAAAATGAACCAAGTATAGGCTAAACAACATGTTTATAACCCTATACAACAATGGCCTATAGATACCAACTAACCTATATCCCATATGCCAATATCATCTGCAATCTATCTATGCAAATAGACCTCTCGGTCTTAGGTGAAACTACAACTATACTCAAAGGCAGGCTCTGGTCATGGGTGCCTCACTGGAAAAGGTAAGGAAAAGTAGTAATAATCATCAAGGCTGTAAGGCATACTAACATCCTATGTGTAACTGGTTGGTATTATAGATAACAGGAGAATTATCTGCAATGGGTTACTATTCTAACACCAATGCTAACTATCACCTCTAGGGTACAAATACTCTACAAGTCATCATACCACTATACTACGAAGGAACTACCTATGAATAAGCTCTACAAAACTAAATATCCCTACTCCTAAGTCATTTATAACAATCAAAAGGGTATGATGTTTAAACCTTCTCAAGATACAATCTGTTAATCATATGCGTCTGTCCAAAATCATGTTGTCCAGAGTCTTCATCATGCTAGTGAGCAAGGCTACGATAATCACAGAGTCCTTGACTAAGGTACGTACCTCTAGTTTCATGGTAATTAAAATTTTCGTACTGCCGCATGCGACGACGAAAACCTTAAATTCCCATACCCGAGAATACATCTAAAATCTGACTACATGTCCTCACTATGCCAACTAACACGACTATCGAGGATTCTAGATTCCATGATTTAGGCGACCTAGCCCATATGATTTTCTCAGAAGAAAAAAACAAACACAACAAAAGAGTAACATGACAAAATTAATCAATCAATATAGAACAGATGGAATCGGATTTCAAGGTAATTATAAAAGACAATTGCGGGAATGGAATTGAGAAGAATGGAACTTGCAGCAAGATCTCCAACGGTCTGTGCATCCTTGACTATCCTGACGATAGCTCACCCTGCTGGTTTCTTCCAGCCTGATGCTGATACTGCATAAATCTCTGCTGCTGATGCTGCATGAATCGCTCCTGCTGAGAGAAACTGGAAACGAAAGGAAAAGACTCTGTACAGACGGAGGTGCACCTCCAATATAGCAAAAACGCCAACCTGAGTCGGCACAACAGAAGCTGCGGTCTCGAGGTCCTGATGAACAGGACGAGAGGTGGCCAGCCTCTCGATAGTATCCCCCGAACCAGAGCGATGAAATCGTCTTCATAACCATCATGAAGACGTGTCAAACCAAAAAGCAATTACTGAGAATGAAGCGAAAAAATCAAGGAAGGACAGTTTATATTCAAGGGAAATCAATAAGCAGCAATTGGATAAAAGGAATCTGATTAAGAGTTTTTCCTAATGTGATTGAGTACCCCAAAAATAATCCTAATCCTACTGCAGGCTGTAGTGATAATCTAGTTCGAATACCACTACATAAACTCGACCTGCATGGGCTACCACTAAAAACGTGTCACGACCCGCACCCTAGAGTTAGGACACGAGAACGTAACAACGCCCAGCCTACGCCGCAGTGTCGGCGGTAGAACGCTGTCCTAGGTCTCAATGCATCTAACAGTATAAGACTAAACGGTTTATACTCCCCGAATGGGGGTGACATAGCAGATACAGACTCAATCACATCTAAAGTAGAGCATGATGAGGATAGATAAAACATAAAATCCAAAAGAGATACAGGAGATAGAAGTCTAAGTGTCTAAGATACATAAACCCAGAAAACATCTCAAAGCTCAATACAGTAATCCATAGAATAAATACAACTCAATACAACTGAAATAACTAACTATACAACCTCTACTGTGTCTCCTCTAGACTAGCAGGCAACCTCCAGGCTATCTGTAAAATTTTATCAACAGGTCCAGTCAGGACAGGAACGAGTACAACTCATCAAGAAATCCCAATTAAATGACAGAGAACTATAAAGCAGTTATAGACAGTTTTATTGATGAATATGGCAGTTTTATACAGGTAATGATGTAGAGAAATAGCAAAGGTACAAGGAAAGTAAGGTAATGAAATAAAAGAAGAATGATGGAAAAGAAGACTGTAAAATAAGATCTAGCTGAACTAGGGTAACATGTTATAAGTCCAGTTTGTACAATGTAAGTTGAGTGTAGTCCCAATGTGAGTCTAATACAATTTGAGTCTAGTAAATGATTCTTGTACATGATGATTCTAGTAGATGATTTTTCTCAATGATTTGAGTGAAGTGATTCTTGTAAGATTCTTGTACACTAATCCTTGTAGGTGATTCTTGTAATGAGTACGGCACATCGTACGCTCGGCCAAGCGGTAATGGCTATCATTCTTGTAATACGGCACATCACATGCTCGGCCAAGCGGTGATGGCTATCATTCTTATAATACGGCACATCGCACGCTCGGCCAAGAGGTGATGGCTATCATTCTTGTTTGGTGATTCTTGTTGAATACGGCACATCGTACGCTCGGCCAAGCGACGATGGCTATCATTCTTGTTTGGTGATTCTTGTTGAATACGGCACATCGTATACCGGCCCAGCAGCGATGGCTATCGTTCTTGTAATAATGATTCTTGTATGATTTGTACATTTAATACTTGTAGGTGTTTCGAGTAGATGAGTCTTGTGAGTGATTCGAGTAATAGGGTTAGACAAATCAAGTACATGTATTGCGAGTAAATGAATCTAAAATATTAATACATGTTGTGACAGAGAATCAAATAGAACTATACTAGAACTGAATCACAGTAATCATCAAATAATGAAAGAACTATCAGAGAATGTACTTGCCTGATATCTGAATGTCCAAAATAAAGATAATGTCCGAGGAGAGGTGTCTGGTCCTAATTAGAACAGCACAAGTCACAACATGTCCAGAAGGGTAATATAAAGCACTACAATGCATTCTACATGAATCTAGGTCAAACGAGGCCAAAGTCAACCCTTGGTCAACTCTGGTCAACTGTACTAGTCAAACTAGGTCATGACCTAACCCAGCAAGTCTTACTAGGCCTAACCAAGACTATCCTAGCAAGCACACATCAATACAAGGCTATACAAGCCAACATACACCCAACTCTATATAGCATACAATTATTCAATACTCAACTAGGCAAGAATTCATATTGGATATACACTAGGTAATCTATTACTTTAAGCTATATATGTCTACACATATATACACATGCATATATTGGTATTAACATTAGGTCTATAATCATGGCATTTCAAATGGTTATATAAACTTATATATTACAACACAATATGCTAACATATATATAATATACATACATAGCTAAGTTAACTATATTCATAAATACTTATTTAAGAGGCTATGTGTGTGTATGTGAACATGGCAAAGGGGCAAGTGTGGGTTAAATGGACATATATAGTGTATACATATGAAAGAGTGTCAAAGTGTAAGTGAACAATGTGTCAAGTGTGATAGTGTCAACATAGTGTAAGGGGGTACATGAGGTAATATAGGATTTGTGTTAACATAGAACATTACATCTCATTAACTTGTATATTGTATACATTACATCTATTATTACATTACATTCATGCTTGCATTCATTCATTATTCATTTATTCTCTTGCACTACTATATGCACCATACATTACATACTATGGAACCTACATATTTATTACAAGCCATACTTATACATGCTTACATTAGATAGGATACTTACATCTCATACATCATTTATTTAAACATTTACTCATGCTTCCATTCTCTATTTAATTACATAATGCATATACATTAACATGGGTTAAAATCAAATAGAATATTATATTACACACAAGGGTGCACAAAATGCATATGCCGAATAGTAACTCCTACTAATAATCAATACTGTACCATCTTAAAATGAATTAAAATCTAGGATTAAAGTATGTTATAGATCTATGTGTTAGCTTTCCGAAACTTCAAACGGATCGCGTTTTCGTTTCCGAAAACTCCCGAAATCGCGAAAACACCGAGAACGCATTTGTCTTTCGTACAGCTGACACTCAAATAATTCTCCAGAAAGTTACAGAAAGAATTAGGCCTATTAATACATGTTTTTGGAAAGCTAACTTCAATACGCTTCTTTTAAAAAAACGGAAGATTAAACTGAGCTTTGAGCTAGAAGTTATGACATTTCTAAGTTAGGGCTGAAATTAAAAACGTGGATAAAAATTATGACGGATTTGGGTAGTTTGAGACAAAAGAACACAAGTATATAACATAATATATCAAAAACTCACTATCTACACTAATATATATATATGAGACACTATAGAACACATCTCCAATACAAAAATATGAGATTAAACATGTAATAATTCATTCATACATAACAACAATACATAGTATGTCCAAATTTGGGATTTTCCACATGGATACAACCACAACACAAAGGACACTCCTATGACCTCCAAACGGACACAAATTGACACAAATGGAGATAAAACCATTGGGGTCATTCCTATGGTTTCAAAATAGACCTATATGCATGAGAAAATGAAAAGGAGAAGGGATTTATACCTTCCGGTAGATCGAATCGAAGAAAAACCTTCCCGGAGCGAACCGACACGTAGAGATTCCAAAAGGACACGAACGAGCTCCGAATCCTCCCAAACTTGGGTAGCTTCCTCCTTGGCTAGAATGGAGAAGGAAAGAAGAAGATTTGGTGGTGAAATGGAAGGATTTGGTGGAGAAATTGCTAAGGATTGCTCTCTAGGAATTTGGGGAAGAACAAGAGAGAGAAAAATAGATGGATAATGACAAATGGGAGGCTCAACCCTATCCTTATTGTGGCTGGCCATAAAGGTGATTTTGTCCTATTAGGAAAAGTCCAAAAGCCCCTACTAACCTATTCTATGAGTATTAGGAAAGGGCTAATTGGTTGGGGCTAAATTAGTCATTCTAAAGTCTCTAATCACACTAACCTTATCCATAATAATTAGTCTAACCTCTAACTAAAATATTTTTATCATATGGACTAAAATTAATATCATGTGGGCCATGCCTAACTAGTATGTGGGTCCCACTAGAGTCAAACTACCCCCGGGTCCCCGTTTCAAGTCGGATTGAGCTAAAATTCGAACCCGACTCAAATAATCCCAAAACAATATCATAAATAATAAAATAAATTTCAAAAATACAAAATGACAAAAATATCCCTGTTCCTGAAAACTGGGGATGACAAATTCCTCGAAATTAAAACCAAACAATAGTAAAATATCAAAATAACAAGTCGTACTTTTAAATAGTTTAAAAATGATTAAAAAATCACCAAAAATTATAATATGAAATAATAATCAATAAATAATAATTATAATTAAAAATTTTAAAATTACCCTTATCTGAAAAACTGGGTGTTACATCCAGTGAACCTCCCAACCAACCCGGCAGTAGAGCTTCTGGTGGGTTCAGCTCTGTTTGCCGTGGGTGTACGGCTTGACGGCCTAATTCGACATGTAACGGATCAGCTTCCTCCCAATGAGCCTTTGGAGAGGGTGGCTGCAATCAACAACTAGCCTTTCCACTTTCTTTGTACTATAATGAATTCGGAGAAACTGGACGGAGAATATCTGAAATCAGCTTTTCTCTTTGGAGATGCTTTATCCATAAAGAACTCCCGAATGCTGGATGTTTCTGAGAACTGGGATTTTACTGTGGTCGGGGTGGAGATCCATGTTCCCGAGATGGAACGGTATTTTCCTCTCTCGTGGTTTAATATGGTGCCGTTGAGCAGAAAAATGGCGGGCTCTCTAACTCCAACCCAACCGGGGATGTTCGTGGGCAACATCTACTATAATATGAGTATTAGGTCAGCATGTACAAGTAGGGAGTCAGTCAGTCGGAGTGTGATCGAGCTGATTCCTGGTACTTTTACAAACGTGTATGGTCCCAACTTTACGTTTACTCGAGCTGATACCTTCCTGAATCAGCTCGCTCGCAAGGGGTCTTATCCTGTGGGCAGGTTGTCGCTACTGAATTGGATAAACCCCATTCCTACATGGGCCAATCTTTCCTCATGGATCCTAGGAACTATGAGGAATTCCTTCGGGAGATTGACCTTTACTACGCCATCCGGGGCACCTGTTACGGATTGCTCATTAACAAGCCACTGTTCATGGCCCTTTTGGAGATGTATAGCCGGCGTACGGGGACTTTCTTCGCACCCGAAGGGGAGTTGGGACTTGCTCTCCACGAAATGCATGATGTTTCTAAGATGCCGTGGGGGAGCGAGGCCTTTGAAGTATATACCCCGACGAAAGAAGAATTCGATGATCTGGATCGACGATTCCCGGGTTTCGTCGCTGTGTACCGGGTCGCGTATCTTTTCATATTACATCCTTCCGGCCAGGTTTCTTTTCGAGGTCCTCAAACCCAGGCGGAGGTAAAGGACCTGATGTTGAATGCCAAAAGGTCGAGGTCCACCCGCGATAGATTTGGGAGTCGCACTGACTCCTTCAGTTATTTCCACTACGGTACCTGGCAGATGTCTGAGAAAGCAATCTTGGCAGGGTTTTTGATGGTGTGGCTACGGAATTGCGTAGTCTCGGGAGGGGCAGGTTCTACTGAAAGGATCAGCCGCCACTTCATTTTCCCGGCTGTGAAGCTGGTTTTCAAAGTCAGACTGGCCCTTCTTCCGGCTATGGTGTGTAGCATACACCACGGCCTCCGTGCCTTTTCGTCTAAAGTCGTTGCTTGCGAGACGACGCTGGACTTTGAACGGATAGAGTTACCATACCATTATCTCATGGGGTGGTTGTTGATGCATTACCGGTCGTTGATGAGGCCCGGAACAGAGGATGATGTTACCGTTGATGACGCCTTCCTTTTCCGATACCGTCATCAGTCTTGGGAGTACGACACCATGCCGGCTTGTCGGAGGGCATTGGCGAGAGTTGACGGGCCTGACTTCTTTGTGTCTCTTCCTTAATTTACCCCTAAAGAAGTGAGGGGGGTACACGTTGATGGCATTGAACCTCCCCAGCTCTTATCTGAGAAGATACTTCTTTGGCTGCACAATATTCGCCCTGCGCACCTAGTATATCGTTACCGAAATAACGTATACCTGGAGCCTTATTTGCCCAGTAGGTTTTCTCGTCAATTCGGGTATAGTCAGCTGTTCCTTGACTGCCCCAGTGCTTTCCTGGGCTTCGAGGGCAGTGTCCTTGACGGTATCCGGGCGTGGCATTATTACAATGCGGTTCATACCCAGGCTAGCTTCTCGGTCCCCGACGCTAATACGCTAGGAGATATTTTGTACATGGCGGCCCTTTATCATGTTGCGGCGAGCAAATCTCCCATGAATTTTGACATGAACACCAGCTTCATTGTCGGGACCGGCTTGGCAGAGAAGCCCGAGGGTTCCAGGAAGAGAAAGAGAGGGGCGAATAGGGTTCCTGTGCCGGGCTCGAAGTCCACTGCGGTGGACGAAGAGGATGACGAGCAGGACGCTGATGACTCGTCGCACTCTTCGGACGAGGAGGTGGAGGACCAGCCTCATATTTTGCCGAGCGAAGAGGTGGAGGATCATCCACCTGCTGTGCATGGTGCTTCGTGCAAACGAGGCAGGCGTCTGTTCACTGGCGATGGCAGGACCTATTCTACGAAGCGGGCTGCGGTAAGACGTCGCAGGATGTTTATTGATGATGTTGATGCTATTTCTGAGGTGATTGGAATTTTAACTGCCTTTTCCCTTCTTTTTCTAAGTTATGGCCTAATCATTTTTTCTTTTGCTCTTTGTAGGCGTCCGGGGAGTCTGCTTCTCGGGACTCGACTGCTGAGGTCGATCCAGCCTTGTCCACTTTGATCAATGATATGTGCACCGCCATCACTTCTGCTGGGGTTCTTCCGGAGGCGGCCGGGGAGTCTCACCTTACTGAGACCTCAACCCATAGGGACGGAGGCTCTACTGCACCTGTCCCTGAGACATTTAAATTTCAATAAGATGATACTGACCTGGCTGGCTCCCTTTCAGAGGTGGCTAGGGCAGAGAAACCAGTTGAATTTGAGTTGGAAGCCGCGGGTGGGGAGACCATACCAGCTTCGAACGAGCTGCAGCCTCCGTGCTCTTCCCCTGGTAAGATACACCAGCTTCTTAACTTGTGAGGAGGCCTATTTGCTCTATCATCCTGTCCTTTATGGATTAATAATTGCTTTGGACGTGCAGGTCCTACCCCTTTATTGCCGGTGACAGACATTGCTGGGATGGACTCTACCGGAGGGGATCTGATGGAAGCACGTGTGCCTCCTTCTTTTCCAACCTATACTGAGGATCCTACAGCTGGGTCAAGTTCGGGAGCCCTAGTGATAGCACAACTGGGGCAAGGGACGACGCTTTCCACGCCCTCCTCTGCGAATAGGGTTTCGGGAGTTAACCTTTCCGCTCTGCCAAGTATCCAGGCTCTTCGGGCGGCGAAAGAGGAGCTAGCTGCCATTCATGCATCTTTTCGTACAAAATTTATTTCCCTGGTGGCAGGGACGGCAAGTTCTGAGGCTACTCCTTCGGTACTGCCTACCACACTCCCTTTGACGCCGTCCTCTACAGAAGTTTTGGATAAAGTGTCCCAGGATGTGGTCGACAGTTTCCACCGCCACCTGAAGAGGGGGATTGAGGCAGCTGTGGAGAGGGGGACTCCCTTTGCTATGGCCCGTCAATGCGCCGGTGGCCAAATTAATATCCTTAGAACACTTTTCGGTGGGACAGGACTAGCGGCGCTTCTGGAGCCTAAGCTGTTAGAGGCCGATCGTCTTGTGGCCCAGTTTCGCGTACTACGACAAGCTGATCTATCAGTGGCAATAGATCAAGAGCATACTTTCCTCACAACCGTAGTAGAGAAGGTAAGGATTGCTCGGGAATCGCTCAAGCCAGCTATATTGAAGGATCGCCGGGATCTGACTCAGTTGTACGATCAATGGAGCCGTCGCACTGAAGATTGCGCGACTCAGGAAGCGATTACCTTCCGCAGGGTAACTGACACCCGGGAGCAGATTCACGAGCTCCAGAGAAAGCTGGCCTTCCTGGAGTCCGAGCTCGAAGCTGCTCGTACTGAGAAAGGGGTTTCTATTTAGGAGGCTGACAAATTTAGTAGAGCTTCTGCCAATCTGGAACTTGCTTTGAAGAAGATGGAAAATGATTAGCAGGCATATGTGTACTTGAATGATGCGGAGCAGTTGTCCCAGGAGGCCGAGCGCCGAGCTAGGCAGCGGCTTGAGCGAGGGATTACCTTGGTGAGAAACTGCCTTTTGGAGTTGTGTAATGCCGAACTATATTCGATTTTTTCTTGTTTCTGTTTTCCTCTTCTTCTTTTTTTTGAGAGGGACGTGGTCCCCAAAACATGTACTGCTTTTTCATCTTTCAAATAAAGAGTACTTTCCATTCTACCCTTCATTTGTATTGCTTGTTGTGCCTGTGGTATTGTGGTGATGTTTGCCCCGCATGGGGGACTTGTTTGTGGACCTGTTACCCCTGGCGTACCTTGGTTTTAGGTACGGATAACAAGTTTCATTGGGGATACCTAGAATAGTTCCACGGTAAGGTGGTCGTGGGTGTTCGGGGTATCGGAAGATAGAATCCATGGAGCAGCTGGGCTCCCGGGGCATGATGAGGAATGATAGGCCTGTACTAAGAGACTTAGCAAAGGACATTTGTGGGCATATTATCTTTGGCGTACCCCGACTTAGGATACGGATAATACGATCAAGGGGAACCAACATACTTACTCAGAGGTAATGAGGACATGGCAAGTATGAGGGTTTTACCGTGGAGTCTTCCTACTCAGACGTAATAAGCACATGGCAAGAGTGGACTCAACGGAGGATATGTCACGACCCGTACCCACTGTAAGGGTACGAGCGCGTAACAACGCCCAGCCTACGCTGCAGTGTCGGCGGAAGAATGCTGTTCTAGGTCACTATCTAACCAACAACTCACGCAATGAATAATGTACTCATCATGATCAACTCCGAACGGAGGACAAGTATAAGATATCGTAACTCAATCACAGTCTAAGCACGACAAGATAACACAGATGAAATAACTAAGAATAGAAGACAACTACTAAAATAGCAACTCTCAACAATCTCAAATACTACACAAGTCTCAATCCACTACAACAAGTTTAACATAGAAAAACGTATGCTAGTCTACTAAACTAAATCCCGATCACTCCTGAGTATCGGGGCCAAAGGTAGCTATCCTGTCTCCGGGTCCATAATATGTAGGTAAGTGTCCTCAGGGCAATCATCTGTAAAATTTTCAACAGGTCCAGTCAGGACAGGAATGAGCACAATCTCATCTAGAAAACCCAAGTAAATGACAGAGAACTATACAGCAGTTATAGACAGTTGTATTGATGAATATGGCAGTTTATGTTCAGGAGATGGTAAGAAAGACAGATAAAGTGCAAGGAAATAAAATAACTAAACAAGAGAAGAATCATAGCAATGAAGACTGTAAAATAGAACTAGCTAAACTAGGGTAATATGATATAAAGTCCAGACAGCAATGTAGACAAGTGTAACTCCAATGTAAGTCCAGTACAAGATGAATCTAATACAAGATGAATCCAGTAAGGGACGATTCCAGTTATAGTGATCAATGATTCCAGGGTGAGTCCAACCTACACTCTAATAGTGTATTTTAAAATACCGAGATCGACATATAAACGGCTGTAGGTAATACGGCACATCACACACCTGGCCGGGTGTGAGATGGCTATCATTCCAGTAGATTCCAGTTGGAAGATTCTAGATTGGGGTATGTCTACATGTCTTACTCAAGTATTTCCCCTCCCAGCAAGTGAATCCAGAAATTCGACACAATGATTCAAGATGAGTCCAGCCAAAATATAATGATACCAGTAAATGATTCCAGTAGGTGATTCTAGTAATAGAAGCCAGAAATGATGATACCAGTAATAGAGACCAGAAAATAAATGTGTGTCGTATACATGAATCCAGAATATCCATATGTGTTGTAACAGAGAATCGCATACAACTAACTAGAACTGAAGTACAGTAATTGACAAGTAAATGAGAGAACTACCAGAGAATGTACTCGCCTGATACTCTAAAAAGAGTAGTATAATGTCAGATGTCTGCACCGGAGTCACAATGTCCTAAATAGAGCAGTACAGGTTATAATGTGTTTAAAACAAAGTAAATGATGTTTATGATGCAATCCATATAATTTCTAGGCCAATCTAGGTCAAAGTCAACTCTAAGTCAAACCTGGTCAACTGTCTAGGTCAAACTAGGTCCAAGTCAAACTTGGTCAACTCTGGGTCAACCCAAGTCAATACTCTAGTCAAACTAGTTCAATTGGTCACATCCAGACAAATATTGACTTTTGGTCAACTCCAATCAACCTGGACTAGTCAAACTAAGTCAACTAGGTCAAACTTAGTCCAATCAAGTCTCACTAGGCCTAACCAAGCCTAGGCTAGCAAACGCACACCATCACAATTACACAAGTCTACATGACCCAACACTTATGTAAGTATATATTCCATATACCATAGGCTATTCTACCAAGGCCATAAGCCACATACACATATTAGGCAATATACATATCAATTACCACATATTTCTACATCACATTCATCACACAAGTTATTTATTATTATATATATAAGGGTACTGGGTACAATTTCATATGCATGTGTGTGATATAGGATCAATGCTTGTGTGTCTAGATAGGTGTAGGTGTGGCCTATCAGTTCAGGTTCACAAAACAGTATGCATATATTGTGTGTGTATCTACATTGAACTAAACCAACCAAAACAGTGTGTGTGCAGGAATTAGTGCATCAAGTT
Source organism: Iris pallida (assembly GCA_029216955.1). NCBI lineage: Eukaryota > Viridiplantae > Streptophyta > Magnoliopsida > Asparagales > Iridaceae > Iris > Iris pallida. The sequence continues at coordinate 69,961 of JANAVB010000158.1, read as the reverse complement.
TGAGACATAGTATAAATAGCTATATGTGTTTTCAGATTTTATTATAGGAACCCAGTTAACAGTGTATCATAGTCCAGGTTCCAGTTCTCATATGTAATATGTGTGTGTCAGTCTAGTTCATGGGTGAGAGTGTCATTAGAGTTCTCATGTGTGTGGGTGATATGCTACATGTGTGTGTGTGTGGGCATGTGTGGGTATGTGTTTAGGAAAAACAGAGAATGGGGGTCCACCTAGACTGCTATTGGTAATAGGTGGACTGAATTACACAGTTTACAAAAGAGGACTGAACCTCATTGCCTGGACAGTAATTGAGTGTCCAAATATGGACTAAAATGACAATGTGGACAGCCATGTGTGTGTATAGGACAGTAGATAGATTAGTTCTCAGGTAATAGGCAATATAAGGATGACTTATTCAAGCTATACCAATAGAGAGTGAAATATCAGTTTAAAATCATAAACTCAGATATAGTAAGAACCATCAAATTCAAACCCAAACCCATTCTCAGGTTACTAGTCACTGAGATTTTCAGGTTCTCTAATGGAGAGAGTGTGTGTAAACATGTGTGAGGGAGTCCAGATTTCAGTGTGTGAAAATAGGTGTCAAACTCAGATTTAAATTGGAAATTTCTCATATTTCACATAAGTTATTGAACCTCGATTTTAGTTTACTGAAATATCAGACAATGTGTGTGTTTGTGTAGAGTGTGTGTGTGTATCTGTGAATTCTCAGTTTTAAAAACATCCAATTAACCTCTAATCAGTGAATCAACATTAAACCTCAACCAACTCATAACCAAATGAATTTTTAACAAGTGACTGACATATATGTATACACCAACTTAAAACCCAACTAAATTAGCATTCCAATTCAGGAAATTGGTTCAAATATTAACTGACAGTTCACAAAAAAGAAAACCCAACTGAACACTCATTGACATATAAATTTTCGGATACTAGGACTGATACTAGATAGGTTGGGGATTGAACAAATGATAGCTAACTAAAATAGGTGCAGGGACTGAACATTGAAGTTCAGGGTTGATACACAGCAAGAGTTTCTCAGGAAACCTGAGAAACAAGTGACAGTGTCAAAATTCAGTTTGTGTGTGTGTAGACACTGAACCAGTGACAAAATGTGAAGGGTGATGTTGTGTACATGGTTGAGAGTGCAACCATGTGTATTGTGTCAGAGCATGTGTGTAGCAATATGTGAGAGGAGTGAATCATTAGAAATGTGGAAAGCAAAGTTCAGGATCTTAAGCTAATCAGAAAAATCTCAAAAATATTAGTCTACAATGCAACACTCCATACCATAATCAAAATCCCATTCAAAGAGCAAAAACCCAATTCTAACATGTATAACCCAACATGCAGTATCCATTACATATGTAGGAATCAAAATGTGGCGATTAAACTTCAATTAAATTGGGTTAAACAGGGAATCCGATCTCCGAAATTTAAAACTGAAAGTGTATCAGAGAAATGGAAAAAAAATCGAATTTCGAATACTAAAACATGTTAATACACCAAGGTGAGGGTTGGTAAATCATGCCACACATGTGCTCGTGTCCCAGGAGTTGTATCGTGTCCAACAAAACCTGACACGGCCGTGTCCAACACCCAAACGAACTCAAATAGTGCAACAGGACAGCAATCATCGTGAACGTGTGTCGAGTGAGGTAGAGACACGTGCGTTGCACCAACTGTGTCGTGGTTGTGCACACGTATCCACCTAGACTAGGGGGACGTGTCCAAGTGCCTGCACGAACCCCAAGATGTGTCGTGTCCTAGTTTCAAAGCCGTATCAGTGGATCAAAATCGCGTGTGTGCGTGTCAGGGAATTTCGATGCGAGCTCGAGAACTTCCTCGACTCGCAACCAAGTGCCACGAAACTTGGTGAGGGTCTAGTCAGACATGGGACCCATCACCTCATTAAATTCCATGTATCCTAGTAAAGTTTCGTGTCCTGTGTCAGCCCCAAAATGCAGGGGACGCGCACAGCGTGCACGAGCAGGCACGAGACAGTGCAGCCTCGTTTCCTTGGTATACAGACAATAAGGACCCACAAAATTTTATGGGAGTCCTGTCAGTCAGTTCCTGCACCCACACACACCAATTTTCAGGTGTCGGGGTGCTGTATCGTGTCCGCTAGGACACTCGAACAGCAGGACAGCCGTACGGGCCAGTGCGCAGTGTCGTACGTACGGTGTGTGTCCGATTTGGACACGAATTCTCCATAAAAACATGCTCAGTGTTCAACACAATTAATCTACATATTAAGAGCTTCAAAATCATGTAACTAGTTTAGCAAAAATCGAAAATAAAATCCTTAGAGGCATTTCGTCGAACACCTAACATACACTATGACACGTGTCCGATACGGATACCAAACGGACACAAAATCCACTCAAATTCGAGGTACAGCTAGGGGACACCCAAACCTTGCCTAATATGCAAAGAAATCAAAATAATAATGCAATTTAAAGGGTTTTACCTATAGGTGCAATTTATAAAAAAAGGCTTCAAATGGGGGATGTTCTTCTTGAAGGCCAAATGCTCCAAATTGATCCCAAACTAAAATAGCTCTCCACCAACAGTCCATAAAATTCAATTAGAATCCAATGCAAAAGACTAGGAAGAAAAAGGAGGTCAAATAAATAAAATAGGAATTTTTGGAAGGGGAAAAAATACCTTTCTTTTCTCCAAGTGTTGGAATGATAAAAAGAGGCAAGCCCTAATGAACAAGTGTTTATATAGGGTGGGGATCCCTATGTGGCTGGTCATAAGCTCAAAAATTAGGTTTAGGGTTTACTAAATGGCCCATGGGCTTAAGTCATGATCAATCAAATCATTAAGCCATAAGTCATTTCATGAAACCACAAGCCATGACTTAAATTCACTTAAACTAATCCTCCTAATCCAAAATTAGTTTCTAATGACTAAAAGTAGGTTAACCTAAGTTAGACTAGGGTCACCATGGCTAGGGTTAGCTTCTAGGCTAGTCTACTAGGTCTCAACAAGTCAAGGTCAACTAGAATTCACCAATTCAATAAATCATCAAATAATTCAAATAAGTCGAAATGACCAAATTATCCCTAGGCTAAAAAAGATAATTAAGTCATCCTAATGACATGGTTAGGCTCTAGGTCATGTAGTCTCTCAGGTTTCACTGGCAGCACATCAAAATCACAAGTCATGACTTAAACCAGTTTTTAAATATTTTAAAAATTATTAAAAATCACCAAAAAATCATAATTTGAATCAAATATCAATAATTAATAATTATAATTACAAAATTTCAAAATTACCCTTATCTGGAAAACTGGGTGTTACAATCCTACCCCCTTTAGAAAAATTTCGTCCACGAAATTAAGATGATCGTACCCCTACTAGGTCAAACCCCTAACAATCAAAGTCAAGGATAACACGCAACACAGTCCTACTGGTCGTGATTTCACAGTCTCGAACAAGGTAGCTACACTATCTAGTAATCACAACTATATCCTGGCAGGTAATAATGGAATCACACAACAAGATGGAAAGAAGAACAAGAAGACAGACCTGCTAACCCGTCACCCGTAGCGTCGGTCTACTCGACTGTCAGCATAGAAGCCCTGCCCCTCTGGGGTGTATCCCTCTGTTGGTATGGGGCACGGTGCTGCACTGCAGGTGGCCTAGGTCCTTCTATCTAATTCTTGACGCTCAAGTAATATCCACCCTGATATTCTACTCAATTTCTCTAGGGCACCATCATATGGTATATATCCTGCAATCTAATAATCATACCCATCTATCCAGAACCATGTCACTAGAATCCTTGTCACACCAGTAATTATGGCTGCGATAATCCATAGAGTCCACAACTAATGTACATACCTTTAGAATTATGGTATTTAAAATTTTTGCATTGCCGCTAGCTTGGCTGCAAAAACTTTAAATTCCCACACCTGAGAAATACATCCAAAATCAGACTCTATCTCATCGCCCAACCAACTGATATGGCCATAGAGGACTCTAGATTTCATGACTGAGACAACCTAGCCCATAATGTTATCTTGGTAGAAAATCAAGTCAATAATGAATACCAAGAATCAAATTCAACAATAAATCAAGGACGATAGACATATACTGTCAGAATCGAATTTCGGGATAGTTATAATGAGATTCTCAAGGGTCATCCCAGGAATCTTCTCAAGTAGTCCTATCGGTGATTGAGTACCTCTCCGTTAAAGCCTATCTCTCAATCCTATCGCAGTCTCGCAGCAGTACAACTAAGTCGTCGTACTACCACGATATCGTACTAATGCGACTCTCGACCTGCATGGGCCACCACTAAAAACGTGTCACGACCTGCACCCACTGTAAGGGTACGAGCACGTAACAACACCCAGCCTACGCCGCAGTGTCGACGGTAGAACGCTGTTCTAGGTCACTATCTAACCAACAACTCACGTAACGAATAATGTACTCATCATGATCAACTCCGAACGGAGGACAAGTATAAGATATCGTAACTCAATCACAGTCTAAGCACGACAAGATAACACAGAAGAAATAACTAAGAATAGAAGACAACTACTAAAATAACAACTCTCAACAATCTCAAATACTACACAAGTCTCAATCCACTACAACAAGTTTAACATAGAAAAACATATGCTAGTCTACTAAACTAAATCCCGATCACTCCAGAGTGTCGGGGCCAAAGGTAGCCATCCTGTCTCCGGGTCCATAATATGTAGGCAAGTGTCCTCAGGGCAATCATTTATAAAATTTTCAACAGGTCCAGTTAGGACAGGAACGAGCACAATCTCATCTAGAAAACCCAAGTAAATGACAGAGAACTATACATCGGTTATAGACAGTTGCATTGATGAATATGGCAGTTTATGTTCAGGTGATGGTAAGAAAGATAAAGTGCAAGGAAAGAAAATAACTAAACAAGAGAAGAATCATAGCAATGAAGACTGTAAAATAGAACTAGCTGAACCAGGGTAATATGATATAAAGTCCAGACAGCAATGTAGACAAGTGTAACTCCAATGTATGTCCAGTACTAGATGAATCTAATACAAGATGAATCCAGTAAGGGACGATTCCAGTTATAGTGATCAATAATTCCAGGGTGAGTCCAGCCTATACTCTAACAGTGTGTTTTAAAATACCGAGATCGACATATAAACGGCTGTAGGTAATACGGCACATCACACACCTGGCTGGATGTGAGATGACTATCATTCCAGTAGATTCCAGTTGGGAGATTCCAGATTGGGGTATGTCTACATGTCTTACTCGAGTATTTTCCCTCCGAACAAGTGAATCCAGAAATCTGACACAATGATTCAAGATGAGTCCAGCCAAAATATAATGATACCAGTAAATGATTCCAGTAAATGATTTCAGTAGGTGATTCCAGTAATAGAAGCCAGAAATGATGATACCAGTAATAGAGGCCAGAAAATAAATGTGTGTCGTATACATGAATCCAGAATATCCATACGTATTGTAACAGAGAATCGTATACAACTAACTAGAACTGAAGTACAGTAATTGACAAGTAAATGAGAGAACTATCAGAGAATATACTCGCTTGATACTCTAAAAAGAGTAGTATAACGTCAGATGTCTGCACCAGAGTCACAATGTCCTAAATAGAGCAGTACAGGTTATAATGTGTTTAAAACAAGGTAAATGATATTTATGATGCAATCTACATGATTTCTAGGCCAATCTAGGTCAAAGTCAACTCTAAGTCAAACCTGGTCAACTGTCTAGGTCAAACTAGGTCCAAGTCAAACTTGGTCAACTCTGGGTCAACCCAATTCAATACTCTAGTCAAACTAGGTTAATTGGTCACATCCAGACTAATATTAACTTTTGGTCAACTCCAGTCAACCTGGACTAGTCAAACTAAGTCAACTATATCAAACTTAGTCCAATCAAGTCTCACTAGGCCTAACCAAGCCTAGGCTAGCAAACGCACACCATCACAATTACACAAGTCTACATGACCCAACACTTATGTAAGTATATATTCCATATACCATAGGCTATTCTACCAAGGCCATGAGCCACATACACATATTAGGCAATATACATATCAATTACCACATATTCCTACATCACATTCATCACACAAGTTATTTATTATATATATATATATATAAATATATATATATATATATATATATATATAGAAGGGTATTGGGTACAATTTCATATGCATGTGTGTGATATAGGATCAATGCTTGTGTGTCTAGATAGGTGTAGGTGTGGCCTATCAGTTCAGGTTCACAAAATAGTGTACATATATTGTGTGTGTATCTACATTGAACTAAACCAACCAAAACAGTGTGTGTGCAGGAATTAGTGCATCAAGTTTGTGATATAGTGTAAATAGCTATATGTGTTTTCAGATTTTATTATAGGAACCCAGTTAACAGTGTATCACAGTCCAGGTTCCAGTTCTCATGTGTAATATGTGTGTGTCAGTCTAGTTCATGGGTGACAGTGTCATTAGAGTTCTCATGTTTGTGTGGGTGATATGCTAAATGTGTGTGTGTGTGGGCATGTGTGGGTATGTATTTAGGAACAACATAGAACGGGGGTCCACCTAGACTGCTATTGGTAATAGGTGGACTGAATTACTCAGTTTACAAAAGAGGATTGAACCTCATTGCCTGGACAGTAATTGTGTGTCCAAACATGGACTAAAATGACAATGTGGACAGCCATGTGTGTGTATAGGACAGTAGGTAGATTAGTTCTCAGGTAATAGGTAATATAAGGATGACTTATTCAAGCTATACCAATAGAGAGTGAAATATCAGTTTAAAATCATAAACTCAGATTTAGTGAGAACCATCAAATTCAAACCAAAACCTATTCTCAAGTTACTAGTCACTGAGATTTTCAAGTTCTCTAATGGAGAGAGTGTGTGTAAACATGTGTGAGTGAGTCCAGATTTCAGTGTGTGAATATAGGTGTCAAACTCAGATTTAAATTAGAAATTTCTCAGATTTCACATAAGGTATTGAATCATTAGTTTACTGAAATATCAGACAATGTGTGTGTTTGTGTAGAGTTTGTGTGTGCATCTGTGAATTCTCAGTTTTAAAAACATCCAGTTAACCTCTAATCAGTGAATCAACATTAAACCTCAACCAACTCATAACCAAATGAATTTTTAACAAGTGACTGACATATATGTATACACCAACTTAAAACCCAACTAAATTAGCAATCTAATTCAGGAAATTGGTTCAAATATTAACTGACAGTTCACAAAAAAGAAAACCCAACTGAACACTCATTGACACATAAATTTTAGGATAATAGGACTGATACTAGATAGGTTGGGGATTGAACAAATGATAGCTAACTAAAATAGGTGCAGGGACTGAACATTAAAGTAGGGCTGTTACATAGCAAGAGTTTCTTAGGAAACCTGAGAAACAAGTGACAGTGTCAAAATTCAGTTTGTGTGTGTGTAGACACTGAACCAGTGACTAAATGTGAAGGGTGATGTTGTGTACATGGTTTAGAGTGCAACCATGTGTATTGTGTCAGAGCATGTGTGTAGCAATATGTGAGAGGAGTGAATCATTAGAAATGAGGAAAGCAAAGTTCAGGATCTTATGCTAATCAGAAAAATCTCAAAAATATTAGTCTACAATGCAACACTCCATACCATAATCAAAATCCCATTCAAAGAGCAAAAACCCGAATCTAACATGTATAACCCAACATGCAGTATCTATTACATATGTAGGAATCAAAATGTGGCGATTAAACATCAATTAAATTGGGTTAAACAGGGAATCCGATCTCAGAAATTTAAAACTAAAAGTGTATCAGAGAAATAGAAAAAAATCGAATTTTGAATACTAAAACATGTTAATACACCAAGGTGAGGGTTGGTAAATCATGCCACACACGTGTTCGTGTCCCAGGAGTTGTATCGTGTCCAACAAAACCCGCTACGACCGTGTCCAACACCCAAACGAACTCAAACAGTGCAACAGGACAGCAATCATCGTACACGTGTGTCGAGTGAGGTAGAGATACGTGCGTTGCACCAACTGTGTCGTGGTTGTGTACACGTGTCCACCTAGACTAGGGGGGCGTATTGTCACCCCCAGTTTTCAGAAACAGGGGTTTTTTGTCATTTTATATTTTTGAATATTTTTAAAATTTATTTTATTATTTATGATATTATTTTGGGGTTGAAATTTATTTTATTATTTATAATATTGTTTTGGGGTTATTTGAGTCGGGTTCGAATTTCAACTCAATCCGACTTGAAACGGGGACCCGGGGTAGTTTGACTCTAGTGGGACCCACACACTAGTTAGGCATGGCCCACATGATATTAATTTATTCCACATGATAGAAATATTTTAGTTAGAGGTTAGACTAATTATTATGGATAAGGTTAGTGTGATTAGAGACTTTAGAATGACTAATTTAGCCCCAACCAATTAGCCCCTTCCTAATACTCATAGAATAGGTTAGTAGGGGCTTTTGGACTTTTCCTAACAGGACAAAACCACCTTTATGGCCAGCCACAATAAGGATAGGGTTGAGCCTCCATTTGTCATTATCCATCTATTTTTCTCTCTCTTGTTCTTCCCTAAATTCCTAGAGAGCAATCCCTAGCAATTTCTCCACCAAATCCTTCTATTCCACCACCAAATCTTCTTCTTTCCTTCTCCATTCTAGCCAAGGAGGAAGCTACCCAAGTTTGGGAGGATTCGGAGCTCGTTCGAGTCCTTTTGGAATCTCTACGTGTCGGTGTCGCTCCGGGAAGGTTTTTCTTCGATTCGATCTACCGGGAGGTATAAATCCCTTCTCTTTTTCATTTTCTCATGTATATAGGTCTATTTTGAACCCATAAGAATGACCCCCATGGTTGTATCTCCATTTGTGTCCATTTTGTGTCCATTTGGAGGTCATAGGAGTGTTCTTTGTGTTGTGGATGTGTTCATGTTACATATATAGATTTATATATATATATATATATATATTGTAATGAGAGTGTATCTATATTTATATATGTAATAAATGGTTCATGATGATTATATAATCAAGTTTGTGAGTGTGGTTCCTCATATTATTATTGTTATTATTGTTGTGGATAATTAGGATATATATTGTGTATTCTTTTGGCTCAAACTATCTAAATCCGTCATGATTTTTATCCACGTTTTTAATTTCAGCCCTAACTTAGAAATGTCATAACTTCTAGCTCAAAGCTCGGTTTAATCTTCCGTTTTTTTTAAAAGAAGCGTATTGAAGTTAGCTTTCCAAAAACATATATTAATAGGCCTAATTCTTTCTGTAACTTTCTGGAGAATTATTTGAGTGTCAGCTGTACGAAAGACAAACGCGTTCTCGGTGTTTTCGCGATTTCGGGAGTTTTCGGAAACGAAAATGCGATCCGTTTAAAGTTTCGGAAAGCTAACACATAGATCTATAACATACTTTAATCCTAAATTTTAATTCATGCTGAGATGATACAGTATTGATTATTAGTAGGAGTTACTATTCGGCATATGCATTTTGTGCACCCTTGTGTGTAATATAATATTCTATTTGATTTTAACCCATGTTAATGTATATACATTATGTAATTAAATAGAGAATGCAAGCATGAGTAAATATTTAAATAAATGATGTATAAGGTATAAGTATCATATCTAATGTAAGCATGTATAAGTATGGCTTGTAATGAATATGTAGGTTCCATAGTATGTAATGTATGGTGCATATAGTAGTGCAAGAGAATAAATGAATGATGAATGAATGCAAGCATGAATGTAATATAATAGTAGATGTAATGTATGCAATATACAAGTTAATGAGATGTAATGTTCTATATTAAAACAAATCCTATATTACCTCATGTACCCCTTACACTATGTAGACACTATCACACTTGACACTTTGTTCACTTACACTTTGACACTCTTTGATATGTATACACTATGTATGCCCATTTAACCCTCACTTGTCCCTTTGTCATGTTCACATACACACACATAGCCTCTTAAATAAGTATTTATGAATATAGTTAACTTAGCTATGTATGTATATTATATATATGTTAGCATATTGTGTTGTAATATATAAGTTTATATAACCATTTGAAATACCATGATTATAGACCTAATGTTGAATACCAATATATGCATGTGTATATATGTGTAGACATATATAGCTTAAAGTAATAGATTACCTAGTGTATATCCAATGTGAATTCTTGCCTATTTGAGTATTGAATAATTGTATGCTATATAGAGTTTGGTGTATGTTGGCTTGTATAGCCTTGTATTGATGTGTGCTTGCTAGGATAGTCTTGGTTAGGCCTAGTAAGACTTGCTGGGTTAGGACATGACCTAGTTTGACTAGTGCAGTTGACCAGAGTTGGCCAAGGGTTGACTTTGGCCTAGTTTGACCTAGATTCATGTAGAAGGCATTGTAGTGCTTTATATTACCCTTCTGGACATGTTGTGACTTATGCTGTTCTAATTAGGAGCCAGACACCTCTCCTCCGACAGTATCTTTACCTTGGATATTCAGATATCAGGCGAGTACATTCTCTGAACTTTTCATACTTATCTGGATTATTTTCTTGCTCTAGATTACTCTACTTGATGCTGACATGTATCTTCACGGATTAGTACTATATGGATCCTTTCCTGAGATGTTATCCCTCTGCGGGTGTATCGGGTATTTCATGTTCATGTACTTTATCATGTGCATCAGGTACTCCTTGTACTGTACTAGTTCATGTTTTTACATGTTCTCATGTGCTTTCACGTGCCTCATGTACTACTCATTACATGAGTTCACATATCTTAGTTGTATTCATGTGCTTATAACGTAACTTGAATGGATCCTTGTGTACTGGTTGGGGCGGGGTGAGTAGAATTGGTTATGTGAACACTATCCCCAGTAGCTGTATAAATGTGCCTCCTTATTTGTATTCATGTGCCCCCAAGCCGTTTACATAACCATTATGCTCTAAATCACGTAGCCACTTACAGTCTCTACTATCATGTATTTACTTTCAGTTACAAAATATCTTCTGTTTACTCGTACTTCCTATTCAGCACTTCCTGTATTTTACTCTATTGCATGATTTATACTCCTAACCTGCTATGAACTATTTTAGAGATATGTGCTCGTTCCCATCCTGACTGGACCTGTTGATAAATTTTACAGATAGCTTGGAGGTTGCCTGCTAGCCTAGAGGAGACACATTATAGGTTATTTAGGTAGTTATTTTAATTGTCTGGAGTTGTATTTACTTTATAGATTACTGTATCTGAGTTCGGAGATTGAGATGTATTTCTGGATTTGTGTATCTTAGACACTTAGATTTTTTTCTGTTGTACCTCTTTTGGATTTCATGTTTTATCTATCCTTATCATGCTCTACCTTAGATGTGATTGAGTCTGTATCTGCTATGTCACCCCCATTCGGGGAGTATAAACTGTTTAGCCTTATACTGTTAGATGCATGAGACCTAGGACAGCGTTCTACCGCCGACACTGCGGCGTAGGCTGGACGTACCCACTTCTCGTGCCCAAACTCTAGGGTGCGGGTCGTGACACATTTTTAGTGGTGGCCCATGCAGGTCTAGTTTATGTAGTGGTATTCGAACTTGAGTACCACTACAGCCTGCAGTAGGATTAGAATGTATTTTGAAGGTACTCAATCACTGTTAGGACTCCTTGAGAGATTCCTGGGATGATCCTTGAGAATCTTATTTTAACTTCGATTTGAAATCTGTTTTTCCCTGATTTGATTTACCTTTACTTCCTGTTATTGAACTTGATTTTGATGGATTATTGTTGAATTTTGAATCTTGATGATAGTGGTTTAATTTGAGTCTGTATTTTTATGATTTTTGATGGATTATTGTTGAATTTTGAATCTTGATATTAGTTGTTGAATTTGAGTTTGTATTTATATGTATATGTACATTTTTTTGGAATTAAGGTGTAACCTGATAACATACTTGATAAGGACAGTGAGAAAGGTAAAAGTCTACTTTATTATGGAATTTAGAATTTATTGCAGTCATGTTTGCTAGCATGACAAGGACGTAGAGCCTGATATAGCTATACTTATCTTAGTTATGAAATCTAGATTTTCTTGCAGCCATACCGGGTGGCGTGGTAAGAATTCTAGATAACATGATTATAGGGTATATGCCTTATTATGGACTCTATCGTTTATTGCAGCTATGTTTATTGGCGTGGCAGAATTCTGACAACATAATTTCAAGAAGACGCATATGATTATCAGATTGTACCTTAAATATTTTTGAACATGTTTTCTCTACTTTTGTTTCAGTCCTTCAAAAAAAAAAAGAGAATTGTTATTTGTTTGTTTTGTTTTGTTTCTCATTTATTTAACTTAGGAGTAGCTTTAGTTGTTTTTATAAACTTTGTGTAACTTCTTACTATGAAATTCTTCTTAATACAATGAATCGATGATTTTGCTAGACTTTATCTTGGATTTGAAAATTTAGCTCTGGGTTTCAAAATGGGTTTTTCTTTAAACAGATAAACAAAAACAGATTTTATCGTTATTTCTTTCTTGCTATTATTCTTGTATTAAATAATAATAATACTGTCTTGATTACGTCAATCACCTGCTTGCAACCTTGGTAGGAATCTAATTGTTGGTCTTAACGTAGAATTAAAATTTTATATTGGGACATGAGAATATATATGAATATATATAGTGGACACTTTCCTGACACTTATGCACGCTACACTTGATTTCCACCTATCTGAATACATATTAATATGTCGTTAATGTTTAAATTTTTAAAACCCCAATATTTCCGATTCTCTGCTTTTCCTAGCTTATCTCGTAATTTAAATATAAAATTTCATGACAATAGTTTTATTTATATCACTGCACATGTATGTTATACGTAGGGTTTCAATTCAAAAAAAAATTTGGTTGAGTTTTGTGTTTAAATATGTCAAATCTGAGACTGTGTGCATATTAACCGTTAATACGGGATTTTAAATGTTAGTTCAAATTGATTGTTTTAAATGTAATATTTAGAGCTGTGTACATTGTTGTTATAGGGATATAAATTTAGGTTCCATATTCTTACATGTTAGGTTGTGATAAACATTGAGTTGGTTTTGATGTGCAAATTCTCCAAAATCTTGAAAACTGAATACATGTTAACATTTTTACATTGATTTCCATGTTTAGTTCAATTTCAGATTTAACATGTAATATTGAACTGCATGCATAGCTAAATGTATTGATAGTATATTAGGGTTTCATTTCTATCATGTTAGGATGTATTGGGAGCATTGAGATTAGTTGTGATGTTTCAAACTCCTAAATTTTGAAATTTGTATTATGTTAATATTGCACTGGTTTAAATGTTAGCTTATTTTCAGATTTTGTATGTAAATGCTGAACTAAAACTGGGTTTAACCTTTCAATACTAAGCTATAACCCTGTACAAGGACACACACACACCCTAACTTAGTATACCCTGTCATGTAACCTAACTCTTCCTCTCTATGTCATGATTATATATCTATATAGATATATATAGAGCTTAGGCATACATGTTATAATGTATATACATACATAACTAAATCTCTACCTCTTTATATATACATATATACATGGTTAGCCATGCATGTTATGAGCAAATGAGTTGTGTATTGTAGATTGTTTAACCAATATGCCATGATTAGTGTAACTTGATAGTTATTGTTTGAAACCCTAAATCCTCCTATGCACTTTCATGTATATTTCACATACACGCACGCCTATTATCTAACCATATGAACATGTCCACATACACCCATACACACACGAACTACATAACTTGTACATAATGCTAGCTTTTCCCTCTCTAATGCTATATATATAAATATATTGTGATTGGATTTCCATGCAATTGGCTTTCATTCTTTAACTTTTGATTTTGATTTTCTTGAATAGTACCCCTTATTAGATAAATGGTAGTTAACTTTATTTTATTTTTATAAGTACCAGTTTTCATATAGGATGGTAGACTGCCTTACAGTCTTGATGATTGTTATTTCTGTATCTTTTCTAGTTTAGCACCCTAGATTGCTTGTGTGTTTTGATACCATATGACCGTTTTGGTTTAGCATGACTAGTATACCTAGATGAGACTTTCACTACCACCGTATGCCATGACCCGGTATGTCATCCTTTTAAATCGTATGATTGTTTAAGTTCTGAGACTTTGATTGTGGGGGGTTTGACCTAGAAGGAGTATGAACATTTTAATTTTGAGGATGAAATTTTTCTAAGGTGGGTAGACTTGTAACACCCAGTTCTCTAAAATGAGGGTAATTTTGAAATTTTGTAATTTTATAATTTTAATCATTTATTGATTTGACATTTAAATCATGATATGGTTTTTGGTAATTTTTAAATCATTTTAAAACTATTTAAAATCATGACTTGTGATTTTGATATTTTGCTAGTAAAACCCTAGAGACTATTTGACCTAGAGCCTAACCATGTGATTAGGATATTTTAATGTCATTTCTGGCCTAAGGATATTTTGCATTTGACCTCTTTTAACTATTTTGATATTTATTGCGTTGGTGATTGTTGATTTTGACCTTTGATAGGTGTGATTTTGTGATGGTTTTGTGTCCGTATCGGACACGTATCAGTTTTTATTTACAAATGTTTGATGTGCCTCAAAGAGATTTTTTTTATTGCTAATTTTTTTTGAAAAGTATTTGAATGAGATTGTTTTCTGCATGTGTTTCCTGTGATTGCTTTGTTTTAATTTCGAGGACGAAATTTTTTTTAAGGTGGATAGATTTGTCACCCCCAGTTTTCAGAAACAGGGGTTTTTTGTCATTTTATATTTTTGAATATTTTTAAAATTTATTTTATTATTTATGATATTATTTTGGGGTTGAAATTTATTTTATTATTTATGATATTGTTTTGGGGTTATTTGAGTCGGGTTCGAATTTCAACTCAATCCGACTTAAAACGGGGACCCGGGGTAGTTTGACTCTAGTGGGACCCACACACTAGTTAGGCATGGCCCACATAATATTAATTTATTCCACATGATAGAAATATTTTAGTTAGAGGTTAGACTAATTATTATGGATAAGGTTAGTGTGATTAGAGACTTTAGAATGACTAATTTAGCCCCAACCAATTAGCCCCTTCCTAATACTCATAGAATAGGTTAGTAGGGGCTTTTGGACTTTTCCTAATAGGACAAAACCACCTTTATGGCCAGCCACAATAAGGATAGGGTTGAGCCTCCCATTTGTCATTATCCATCTATTTTTCTCTCTCTTGTTCTTCCCCAAATTCCTAGAGAGCAATCCCTAGCAATTTCTCCACCAAATCCTTCTATTTCACCACCAAATCTTCTTCTTTCCTTCTCCATTCTAGCCAAGGAGGAAGCTACCCAAGTTTGGGAGGATTCGGAACTCGTTCGAGTCCTTTTGAAATCTCTACGTGTCGGTGTCGCTCCGGGAAGGTTTTTCTTCGATTCGATCTACCGGGAGGTATAAATCCCTTCTCCTTTTCATTTCCTCATGCATATAGGTCTATTTTGAACCCATAAGAATGACTCCCATGGTTGTATCTCCATTTGTGTCCATTTTGTGTCCATTTGGAGGTCATAGGAGTGTCATTTGTGTTGTGGATGTGTTCATGTTACATATATAGATTTATATATATATATATATATATATATATATATATATATATATATATATATATATATATATTGTAATGAGAGTGTATCTATATTTATATATGTAATAAATGGTTCATGATGATTATATAATCAAGTTTGTGAGTGTGGTTCCTCATATTATTATTGTTATTATTGTTGTGGATAATTAGGATATATATTGTGTATTCTTTTGGCTCAAACTATCTAAATCCGTCATGATTTTTATCCACGTTTTTAATTTCAGCCCTAAATTAGAAATGTCATAACTTTTAGCTCAAAGCTCGGTTTAATCTTCCGTTTTTTTTAAAAGAAGCGTATTGAAGTTAGCTTTCCAAAAACATATATTAATAGGCCTAATTCTTTCTGTAACTTTCTGGAGAATTATTTGAGTGTCAGCTGTACGAAAGATAAACGCGTTCTCGGTGTTTTCGCGATTCCGGGAGTTTCCGGAAACGAAAACGCGATCCGTTTAAAGTTTCGGAAAGCTAACATATAGATCTATAACATACTTTAATCCTAAATTTTAATTCATGCTGAGATGATACAGTATTGATTATTAGTAGGAGTTACTATTCGGCATATGTATTTTGTGCACCCTTGTGTGTAATATAATGTTCTATTTGATTTTAACCCATGTTAATGTATATACATTATGTAATTAAATAGAGAATTCAAGCATGAGTAAATGTTTAAATAAATGATGTATAAGGTATAAGTATCATATCTAATGTAAGCATGTATAAGTATGGCTTGTAATGAATATGTAGGTTTCATAGTATGTAATGTATGGTGCATATAGTAATGCAAGAGAATAAATGAATGATGAATGAATGTAAGAATGAATGTAATGTAATAGTAGATGTAATGTATACAATATACAAGTTAATGAGATGTAATGTTCTATATTAACACAAATCCAATATTACCTCATGTACCCCTTACACTATGTAGACACTATCACACTTGACACTTTGTTCACTTACACTTTGACACTCTTTGATATGTATACACTATGTATGCCCATTTAACCCTCACTTGCCCCTTTGTCATATTCACATACACACACATAGCCTCTTAAATAAGTATTTATGAATATAGTTAACTTAGCTATGTATGTATATTATATATATGTTAGCATATTGTGTTGTAATATATAAGTTTATATAACCATTTGAAATGCCATGATTATAGACCTAATGTTGAATACCAATATATGCATGTGTATATATGTGTAGACATATATAGCTTAAAGTAATAGATTACCTAGTGTATATCCAATGTGAATTCTTGCCTATTTGAGTATTGAATAATTGTATGCTATATAGAGTTGGGTGTATGTTGGCTTGTATAGCCTTGTATTGATGTGTGCTTGCTAGGATAGTCTTGGTTAGGCCTAGTAAGACTTGCTGGGTTAGGACATGACCTAGTTTGACTAGTGCAGTTGACCAGAGTTGACCAAGGGTTGACTTTGGCCTAGTTTGACCTAGATTCATGTAGAAGGCATTGTAGTGCTTTATATTACCCTTCTGGACATGTTGTGACTTATGCTGTTCTAATTAGGAGCCAGACATCTCTCCTCGGACAGTATCTTTACCTTGGACATTCAGATATCAGGCGAGTACATTCTCTGAACTTTTCATACTTATCTGGATTATTTTCTTGCTCTAGATTACTCTACTTGATGCTGACACGTATCTTCACGGATTAGTACTATATGGATCCTTTCCTGAGATGTTATCCCTCTACGGGTGCATCGGGTATTTCATGTTCATGTACTTTATCATGTGCATCAGGTACTCCTTGTACTCGTACTAGTTCATGTTTTTATATGTTCTCATGTGCTTTCACGTGCCTCATGTACTACTCATTACATGAGTTCACGTATCTTAGTTGTATTCATGTGCTTATAACGTAACTTGAATGGATCCTTGTGTACTGGTTGGGGCGGGATGAGTAGAATTGGTTATGTGAACACTATCCCCAGTAGCTGTATAAATGTGCCTCCTTATTTGTATTCATGTGCCCCCAAGCCGTTTACATAACCATTATGCTCTAAATCACGTAGCCACTTACAGTCTCTACTATCATGTATTTACTTTCAGTTACAAAATATCTCCTGTTTACTCGTACTTCCTATTCAGCACTTCCTGTATTTTACTCTATTGCATGATTTATACTCCTAACCTGCTATGAACTGTTTTAGAGATATGTGCTCGTTCCCATCCTGACTGGACCTGTTGATAAATTTTACAGATAGCTTGGAGGTTGCCTGCTAGCCTAGAGGAGACACATTAGAGGTTGTTTAGGTAGTTATTTTAATTGTCTGGAGTTGTATTTACTTTATGGATTACTGTATCTGAGTTTGGAGATTGAGATGTATTTCTGGATTTGTGTATCTTAGACACTTAGATTTCTTTCTGTTGTACCTCTTTTGGATTTCATGTTTTATCTATCCTTATCATGCTCTACCTTAGATGTGATTGAGTCTGTATCTGCTATGTCACCCCCATTCGGGGAGTATAAACTGTTTAGCCTTATACTGTTAGATGCATGAGACCTAGGACAGCGTTCTACCGCCGACACTGCGGCGTAGGCTGGACGTACCCACTTCTTGTGCCCAAACTCTAGGGTGCAGGTCGTAACACGTGTCCAAGTGCCTGCACGAACCCCAAGATGTGTCGTGTCCTAGTTTCAAAGCCGTATCAGTGGCTCGAAATCGCGTATGTGCGTGTCAGAGAATTTCGATGCGAGCTCGAGAACTTCCTCGACTCGCAACCAAGTGCCACGAAACATGGTGAGGGTCTAGTCAGACATGGGACCCATCACCTCGTCAAATTCCACGTATCCTAGTGAAGTTTCGTGTCCTGTGTCAGCCCCGAAATGCAGGGGATGTGCACAGCGTGCTCGAGCAGGCACGAGACAGTGCAGCCTCGTTTCCTTCGTGCACAGACAACGAGGACCCACAAAATTTTGTGGGGGTCCTGTCAGTCAGTGCCCGCACCTAAACACCAATTTTCAGGTGTCGGAGTGCTGTGTCGTGTCTGCTAAGACACTCGAACAGCAGGACAGCCGCACGGGCCAGTGCGCAGTATCGTGCGTGCGGTACGTGTCCGATTTGGACACGAATTCTCCACAGAAACGTGCACAGTGTTCAACACAAATAATCTAGATATTAAGAGCTTCAAAATCATGTAACTAGTTTAGCAAAAATCGAAAATAAAATCCTTAGAGGTATTTCGTCGAACACCTAACATACACTATGACACGTGTCTGATACGGACACCAAACGGACCCAAAATCCACCCAAATTTGAGGTACAGCTAGGGGACACCTAAACCTAGCCTAATATGCAAAGAAATCAAAATAATAATGTAATTTAAAGGGTTTTACCTATAGGTGTAATTTGTAAGAAAAGGCTTCAAATGGGGGGTGTTCTTCTTGATGGCCAAATGCTCCAAATTGATCCCAAACTGAAATAGCTCTCCACCAACAGTCCATAAACTTAAATTAGAACCCAATGCAAAAGACTAGGATGAAAAAGGAGATCAAATGAATAAAATAGGAATTTTTGGAAGGGGGAAAAATACCTTTCTTTTCTCCAAGTGTTGGAATAATAAAAAGAGGCAAGCCCTAATGAACAAGTATTTATATAGGGTGGGGATCCCTATGTGGCTGCTCATAAGCTCAAAAAATTAGGTTTAGGGTTTACTAAATGGCCCATGGGCTTAAGTCATGATCAATCAAATCATTAAGCCATAAGTCATTTCATGAAACCACAAGCCATGACTTAAATTCACTTAAACTAATCCTCCTAATCCAAAATTAGTTTCTAATGACTAAAAGTAGGTTAACCTAATTTAGACTAGGGTCACCATGGCTAAGGTTAGCTTCTAGGCTAGTCCACTAGGTCTCAACAAGTCAAGGTCAACTAGAATTCACCAATTCAATAAATCATCAAATAATTCAAATAATTCAAATAAGTCAAAATGACCAAATTATTCCTAGGCTAAAAATGATAATTAAGTCATCCTAATGACATGGTTAGGCTCTAGGTCATGCAGTCTCTCGGATTTACTGGCAGCACATCAAAATCACAAGTCATGACTTAAACCAGTTTTTAAATAGTTTGAAAATTATTAAAAATCACCAAAAATTATAATGTGAATCAAATATCAATAATTAATAATTATAATTATAAAATTTCAAAATTATCCTCATCTGGAAAACTGGGTGTTACAGGATATTTGTGGTCAACAGAGGACATTTGTGGGCCTATTACCCTTGGCGTGTCCTGGGTCAGGGTACGGATAATAAGACGAGAGAGAACCAACCTACTTACTCAGAGGTAATGAGGACATGGTAAGTACGGAGGTTTTACCGTGGAGTCTTCCTACTCAGAGGTAATGAGGACATGGCAGGAGTGGACTCAGCGGAGAATATTTGTGGACCTATTATCCTTGGTGTACTCCGGTTGTGGGTACAGATAATAAGTCGAAAGGGAATCATCATACTTACTCAGAGGTAATGAGGACATGGCAAGCATGAAGGTTTCTTCGACGGAGCCTTCCCACTCAGAGGTAATGAGGACATGGCAGGAGTGGGCTCATTGAAGGAGGGTACATAGAACGACTCAGAGGTAATGAGGACATGGAAGTTCTTTGTAAAGGGGTGATTTGTTTTTGGCAGAAGTAAAACGACTCAGAGGTAATGAGTACATGGCCGTTTTGAAAATTTGTGGATCTGTTACCCTTTTTGATCACGGGAGTGCGGGTAGTGGATCATAAGAGAGGATCTCTTTCAGGTAGAAAGTTCAGAGGTATGGTCATACATGACTTACTATCTGAAAGAGTGACCGAAATGTGAGTTCAGAGGCACCTGCGGGTACATGACTCGATAATCTGGAATTTGGAAATGTGAGTTCAGTGGCACCAGCGGGTACATGACTCGATAATCTGGAATGTTATGGATATGAGTTCAGCGGCACCAGCGGGCACATGACTCAATAATCTGGAATATTGTGAAAGTGAGTTCAGCGGCACCAGCAGGTACATAACTCGAAAATCTAGAATGTTGTGGATGTGAGTTCAGCGGCACCAACGGGTACATGACTCAATGATCTGGAATATTGTGGATGTGAGTTCAGCGGTACCTGCGGGTACATGACTCAATGATCTGGAATGTATCGTTTAGACATAATATTTCTTCAGGAACTTGCCGTTGACGGGCAACATGAGCAAGTCTCCATTTTGTTTTGCGAGGCGGTAAGCACTGTTGGAGAATACAGCCTCGATGATAAATGGACCTTTCCATTTTGGCTGGAACTTGTCGGCGGTCTTGTGAGTCATGACCATTGGCCTCCGGACTGCCAGAACGAGATCGCCCACCTGGAATGTTCTGATTTTAACCTTCTTGTTGAAGGCTCCAGAGATGCGTGCTTGGTAAAGCTCGATTCGTTGCTGAGCCAGGAGGCGCTTTTCATCTAAGGCCTCTAACTCTTGTAGTCGGCGACGGTAGTTATCATCCATCGTCAATTGATAAGTGAGCGCGACACAGAGCGAGGGTATTTGAGTCTCCAATGGGAGAACTGCCTCACTCCCGTATACCAGGGAGAATGGTGTGTTCCCTGTGGCCGTTCGGACTGTGGTACGGTACGCCAATAGGCATTCACCAAGCTTCTCGTTCTAGTCGCGTTTATTGGACGACACGAACTTCTTTAGTAACTTGATGATGGTTTTGTTGGATGCTTCTGCCAACCCATTCGCCGCTGGATTGTATGGTGTCGAAGCAATATTTTGGATGCGGTGCTTGTCGCAGAACCGATAGAAGGCGTGGCTTGCAAACTACGGACCATTATCGTGGATGATCCTTCGGGGCAGTCCAAAGCGATAGATGACGTGATGCTTAAGGAAGCTGATCATATTTGAAGTCTTTACTTCTGCAAGCGGGATAGCGTCCGCCCATTTGGAGAAGTAATCTGTGATTGCGAGTATGAAGCGATATTCTCGGGAGGAAGGTGGAGTAATGGGACCGATGATATCCATTTCTAATGCTTCGAACGGCCAGGATGCCACTGTCGAATGTAGAAATTCGGATGGTTGGTGGATAAAGTCTGTGTGGACTTGGCAGACTTTGCATTTTCCTGTATAGTCTATCGTATCTGCTACCATCATGGGCCAATAGTAGCCCATTCGGCAAAGACGGTCTTACAATTTTGGGCCAGGCTGATGGGCCCCGCAGACACCGTCATGAGCTTCGTATACGGCTTCTTTGGCCTCTGCGTTTGACAGACATTGAAGCAATAACCCATTGTAGGATCACCGATACAGCATTTTCGTCTCTGTATCGTAGAAGAATCTGAAAGAACGTCGTCTGATGGAAGTGGCTTCCTTTGGGTTCTCGGGCAGGATGTCGTAGACTACAAAGTCAATGAATGGTTGCCTCCAATCTGGGACTTTGTCGATCGTCTGAGCGGAATAACTGGCCACGAATTGAATGTTGTTCTTAGGGCAGACCAGTTCGTGGCCTATCACATCTACCGATTGATGAGTATGATTTGGCACTACTAGGGAAGCGGCCAAACCTGCTAAGGCATCGGCTTCGATATTTTGGAGTCTGAGAACATGTTTGATAAAGAACCCCTCGAACGACGAGATGATGTCGATCTCTATTTGGTGATAGGGGACCATGTCTTCATGGCGGACTTCGTATGAGCCCCGGATATGATTGACGATTAACTGAGAATCGTCGTATGCTTCAAGGTATTCTACCCCCAGCTCTCTTGCAAGTTGGAGGCCAATGACCAAAGCGTTTTACTTGGCCACATTGTTAGAGCAGGGTTCTGTGAGAGAGTAAGCGCGATTGGTCACAAATCCGGAAGGAGAAACCAGCACCACCCCGACTCCGACGATGATGTTGCCCTTGGGTCCAGTTCTCGAAGCACCGTCGAAGAACATTCGCCATATAGCATCGTGAGAGGTTGCATGCGAGTCGACAACTTCATCTGGGATTTCTTCATATATTTTGGATGACCCCGAGCCTGGGTGGGCTGCTAAAAAGTCTGCCAGAGCTTGACCTTTAACAGCCTTTTGCGGGACGAAGATCATATGATAGGGGGACAGCAATATTGCCCATGTAGCGAGGCGAGAGCTGAGTGCCCCTTGTTTAGTCATGAGGACCCTGAGAGGGTTGACTCATGAGATCACATGTATAGTTTGTCCCGTGACATAGTGCTGCGTCTTCTGAATGACGAACACCAGGGTGAGGCATTTCTTTTCCACGGCGGTATATCGGTACTCTGGCCCAATCATCATTCGACTGAGGTAATATATGGCTTGCTCATGGCCTGCATCATTGTTTTGTGCTAGCAGAGCGCCGAAGGAATGCTCCATTGCCCGTACATAGAGCAGGAATGGTTTTCAAGCAACCGGGGCCACCAGAACTGGAGGGTTCGACAAATATTCTTTGATGCTGTCGAAGTCCCGCTGACATTCTTCGTCCCATACGAATGAGACGCCTTTTTTCATTAGATGGGTGAATGGTTGACATCGCCTGGAGAGGTTAGAAATGAACCTCCTGATGTAAGCTAGCCTCCCTTGAAGGCCTCTGAGTTCGCGAAGATTTCTCGGGGGATCCATCTCCATAATTGCCTTTGTCTTCTCAGGGTCTACATGGATACCCTGGGTGGTGATGATAAAACCCAAGAACTTCCCGCTGGATACGCCCAGGAAGGACTTCGTGGGATTCATTTTCAAATTGTGCGCTCGCATCAGATCGAATACCGTCCTCAAATCCTGCAGATGGTCTCCCTTACGGCGAATCTTGACGGTGATGTCATCAACATAGAACTCCACCGTCTTGCGTAAGTGGTCTCTGAAGAAGATATTCATGGCTCTTTGATATGTGGCGTCGGCATTCTTCAAACCGAAAGGCATGACTGTGTAACAGTATGTGCCAATCGGTGTTCGGAATGATGTATTCTTTTTGTCGTCAGGAGACATCTTGATTTGGTTGTACCCCGAGAAGCCATCCATGAATGACATACGTTCGAAGCCGCAGGTGTTGTCAATCATGATGTCTGTGATAGGGAGGGGGAATTCATCTTTGGGACATTCCTCGTTCAGATTGCGGAAGTCGATGCAGATTTGAATCTTTCTATTCTTCTTGAGGACGGGTACTATATTGGCGACCCAGTCTGGGTGCTGCTCTTCTCGTATGAAGCCGCTGGCTATCAGTTTGTTAACTTCAGCTTCGATCGCATCCATAATGCCCGGGCGGAAGCGTCGATGTTGTTGTTTGACCGGCTTTTTATCTGGTCGTATGTTGAGCTTGTGAAGGGCAACCTCGGGGTTTAATCCTGGCATGTCTTCATAGCTCCAGACGAACACATCAATATATTCTTTGACAAGTTCCAGTAGCCATTCTCGCTCTTCGTCTATTAGGCTTTTGCTGACGAAGATTGGTTTTGGAGAAGATTCGCTGCCGAGATCCACTTGTACAACTTTATCTTCAGTAGGGGGTTCTCTCTGTTCGAACCACTTTTTCCATTGTGCATCCAACTGTTGGGCCCATGGCTCTAACTCGAGGATTCTGGAATATCTTCATCTTCTTCATAAGCGTCGGCGAATGCCATATTGACTGATAGGACTTGTCTGAATACGTCTCCGATGCTGGTATTTGAGTCAGAAGTTGGTGACCCGGTTGAATGTGAATGCCAGTCACATTCTTCATCTGAACTTTCAGGGATCATTGTGGGTGTAACATACCCTAATCCACATCGAGTCTTGCTATAGTAGTCTCGTGGTTTGCCAGTCGGGACTGGTGGCTTTAGAGGTAATCGTCGCCCAGTGCCGTAGTTCAAGCCTGGCGTAGTCTCCATATCATACCCCTATTTTTTGTATGAGATATTTGGATTGGGGGCTATAAAGATACAGAGGCAGTCTCCCGGCATCTGATTCAAGGTCGACTTCTTCTACGGTGAAGGGTTGCGGATCGTCCTTCTGGCCGAAGATGATTGGATGGTCCCCTCCCTCGATTATGCAGTAAGCGTCTTCCACTGGAGTAAGCTGGATTATGGTGTACACATTTGTCACCTGTGTGTGTAGGTGAGTGCCTATACCGTGTTCCATATCATATATTGTACAAAGCTTGTTGAGTTTGAGGTAGCTCAAAGATAGCCCTTTATTGATAAGGTATCTTTTCTAGCAGGATTACATCATCTGCGGAGGGAACATCAGTGTGGACAGCCACATATTTGGCTAGCTCCGGTCCCTCTTCGGCTACCCCATGTATAAATGAAGACTGAGAGAACGACCTGGACAGCTTGATCGTCAGAGGTTCAGCTGGTGGAGCCGAACGTGGGGTTGTTGGCAGACTAGCGACCCCCAGTTTGGTACTCGATGCGGGCGGGGAGTGGTTGGTTCGCTAGAAGTCCCAGACCTTGCATCGGGGTGACGACTCTTCTTGGGAAGGCGTATCGTCATTGTCTTGTCGGAGGGATTGAGCTTCTTTGTTTGCGGCTGGCCGACTCTCGGCAGCCTGATTGTCAGTAGCTCCGTTGTGGGTCTTGGCACTTGGCCAGACCTTGGCAGCCGGATTATCATCTGCTCTTCTTGTGCCGAGAAGCTGATTGCGTCCTTACGCAGAGTGGCGGTAAGGGGTGCGAACTTACCAGGTTTGCGAGCTTGGAGGTGGATCGTCAGAGGTTCTTCTGATCCTGTGGCTGTCTCGGTACGAGCTTCCACATCTCCTTCAGCAAGGTGCCTCTTCGACTTTTCGTACAGGCAGGAGTCTGAGTAGTAAGATTCGACCCCTTTAAAGGGATCGATGTCGGAAAATTTTGTCCTCACGAAGTCGTATTTGTCGACATACTTGAAGCACTGGTGTAGCGTGGAAGGCATAATCATATAATCGTGTATCCAAGGGCGCCCCAAGAGGATATTGTAAGAAGTGTCTGCATCTATGACGTAACAGGTAACTTCCGACTGGAGATCGCCAATTTGACACTTTAGACGAATCTTCCCAATTGGGTAGCTCATGTCCGAACTGAAACCACTAATGGCGGTGCTTATAGGCGTCAGGCGATGCATAGGGATACGGAGATGATACAACAGACCCTTCGGGATAATGCTTATGGAAGAACCATGAATAATGTACATCCGATCCACCTTGACATCGCCAATGTATCCAGTGTAGTATAACGGGCGATCGTACAGGTTGGTTTTGATGAGCATATCCTACAGAGTGAAGATAATATTGGGCATCGCACCCGTGCAAGCGCTGTCTTGGAGATCTTCAGGCGGGTTCTCTCCGTGAGGTTGACCTGAGCCAGGTACGCATCGGCATTTTGGAGTGCATCGCTCAAAGCCGTGCAAACATCCTTTGAGAGTCTCAAAAGCTCGTATAATAACAACTTGCCGGTGTGTTGGCCAATTGTGCCAAGATGTCGAAGTTGTAGGGCTTCTCCAGCCCCTGCGGTGCCTCTTTTTGGAGGGATTTGTCAATGCGAGTCTCCTTTGGCCTAGGCTTGTCGGTCGTCGGAGGCTGAGCCGGTCCCGGAGCATCATTTGTAGGGGGCTGATGATCTTCAGCCGAGTTATCAGCCAAAGGTTGAGATTGTACCCCAGACCGAGTAACGACAGCTGTAGTTTCTTCAATATTTGCCGAGATTATGCGGCAGGACCTGACTTTTGCACTCTTCTTCTTGCAGATGGAAGATGGTGTGGGCTGAACCACTTCTAATACCAAGTCTGGATGGACCCACATGACCTCCCCTCGTGATGTGGTGAGGGGCACTAGACCAGCAGCCTGATCTCGAGGAGGTGGAAGATTAGAAATCTCCATTGTCGCCAGTAGGATGGGTACCACACCGTCTTGAGCTTCGGTTAGAGGGAAGCTGCTGAATTGTACTGATACCATATTGGCTGCCACTGTTACCTCTTCGAAATCGATGGCCAGAGCGTTCGAATCGATGAGATTTTGGATGTACCGTTTTAGCTGGAAGCAGTCATGTGTAGCATGGTGGACGTAGCGGTGGTAATGGCAGTACTTTGGGTTCTCTATTTCTGTCGATCGAGGTTCCCGTCTTGGTGGAGAAAGCTGAATTATGTCTCCTTATATGAGCATGTCCAAGATGGGCTTGACGTGACCGTCTTCGAAGGAGTAAGTGATTTACGGCCATTATTTGTCTGCCGATTTTGACTCAAGTTTTTGGGCTGTGTCGACCTCCATAGCCTACTTGCCCTTGTTGTCCCGATTGTTGGTGGAGCTACCCCCATTGTTGGTGTTGGCATTGGGACGTCTGCCCTTGTCCTCTCCCTCTGAGATGTGCAATCCTAGTTGGCGAGCCTTCTTCAACCGTTCTTCGGCGCTTGTGGCACTGATGATAAACGTCTTCCAGTCCTTGAATTGACTTTCGCCCATCCAGAGGCTGATTGTTGGAAGCAGTCTCTTTTGGCAAATTTCAATCAAAGAGGAATCCGGATTTCCAGACGGCAACTTCATTGCGGTTTGGCAGAACCATTCGATATAGTTCCTTGTCAGCTCTTTCTCCTCTTAAACGACGTCCATGAGGGTGGACATCGTGATGTCCTATCCTACTTCATAGAATCTCTTCAAGAATATACGCTTGAAGCCGGCGAAGGAGTGGATGCAGTTGTCTGGCAGGTTGCGATACCAGTCGAAGGCGACTCCTTCCAATGCTCCGATGAATAATCGTGTGAGGATGGCATCGTCATGGGGCAAATGGTCGGTGGTGACCTCGAAATAAGTGATGTACCGACTTACGGAGGTCTTGCCATCATACGGGTTGATGTTGAACGGCTTATATCTTGGCGGGAAGGGGACATCCCTCCATGCAGCAAGGTACGGTTGCCGTATTCTGAGGTCTTGAGAGTTTTCTCGAGCGTGAAACATGGCTCGGAGCTCCTGGACCTCTCTTCTCACTTCTCGAGCCTCATCCACAGCGGTAGGGGCCGACACTTCAGGAGGATTGTTGCCCGGATTCGGTGCCGCTGAATTCGAGTCCGCATTGACCGCGAAACCTGCGCTTGTTTGGCTAGGCGTCCCTCCTTGGAGAGTTGGAAGGGCCGCTTTGATCTCGTCCACAGACTTGACCAAGGCATGCAATATGGCTTCCAGAGTGTCGATACGTTGGCGATCACTGGAACCACCTTGGTTGCTGTCCGTCATGAATACCGTCCTTACGTGAGGAGAGATGGATGGCACGGTGGAGGACGTGTCTTCTGAGTCATACCCCTGTAATGAGAAATCATCGAGGAATATGGGAATGTCTTCCTCTGGTTCGGACTCAGAAGGAACAGTACCCCCAGTTTTCGAGTTCGCCTCGTCTTGGAAGTTGTGGACGTCCTCGAGGACGTCGGGGTTTGCTACATCTGATGGGAGAGTTGTTTCCCCCGGCTCGTCTTCGTGGAACATCAGATTGTCGTGGAGGTTCGAAGGAGTGCTACCCCCAGTTCCAGTAACCCCCAATGGTGTGGACGATAAATCTCCCACTATAGCAGATTTCGTCTTAGAACGGGTGCCTTGGAAAACTCCGGTGGTGGGCACCCGTTTAGACGACAGTCTTTTAGTCATAGTGGTTGAAATCTTCGGGCTGGGAACGTTCGTCTTCTTTCCTCTCCCATCGGCGGAGACTTTCTGAGCAGAGTTGCAGGAGACGACGGGAAGTGCCTCGTCTTCTGAAGACGGCTGTTGCAGTCTTTGAAAGACGGATTGCCTGTCTTTTTGCACCATCGCATTATTGCAACAGCAGTTAACGATGACTTGGGTGCAGTGACGTCCATGGGAGGACTCCTTGCACCCTAATGCACCTTCTCTTTTCTTGCGTTTGTGGAGGATGGCCTCACGCAAGTCAGATGGGTCTGGATCGACCATGTTTGCTCCCTGCATTTTAGGAGACTTTTGGGAACCTTTCTGTCCGTTTGCCGCCGGGGGCTGGACTCGAGTGGTTCTGTACAACTTCCCATCTGAGGCCCGCATAACAGTATGTGGGATGCTCGGATGGTCAGAGATCGGATCAGTGGATCGAACTTGCCAAGCTCGCACTACCTTAGACTTCTTCACTCTAGTGCGTGAGGGCACATAGTAGGAAGAGTCTAAGTGGTGCTGGAGAGAGTCAAACATATCTTCTTGGGAGTACAAGAGATCAGGACCATAGGAGAAACGGTCGAAGACGGAGCCTCGTGGATTAGGCGTCATGCGGCTGGAATCAATAACCTTCATGCGGCTGATAGTTGTAGCCGTATAGGCTTTCTTCATGCGGCTGGGGGTCTCGGCCACATGAGTTTTCTTCATGCGGCTGGATGATCTGGCCGCATAGACCTCCTTCATGCGGCTGGCAGTTTCAGCTGCATGAGCATCCTGCATGCGGTTGGCAGACTTGGCCACGTGAGTGTTCGGCTTCTTCTTGGGGCGCATAGAACCACTCTTTGTCCCTGCAAGTCCAGCATCATAGTGCTTTTCTTTGCCAAACTTGGGGACAGCAGAGTCCTCTATGGCTCGAAGTGGAGCCGTATGAGAGTCGCCGTCGCCGTCTTGGGTAGCAGAGAGTACTCCGTCCAGAGCTTGGGGAGGAGCAAATGATTTTGGCCTCCACTCGCTGCGAGCTTTCATTGTGCGGGTTCGCTTCTGGACCGGGCCAGCGCTTCCTTCAGAGAGCATTTCTTCAAACGCCTGTTGGTCGAAGCGGACGATCATCTTCTGTTACGTGGAGCCAAGTTTGGCTGCATCTGATTGTGTCACCAACTCCTCAGCCATGAAGAAGTTTGTCCCCAGCAGAGTCGCCATCGTGTTTGCCATGAAATATAAAAGAACAGAACAATTATCGAAGGACTGGACTTTTACTTCACAATATAAACTCGCTTGTACAATGAAAGCCTAGGAACGAAAACTTAGGTACAGCAATCTAAGTACAATTGTTTATTTTAGATTCTGGGGGATGACGGTAGAGGCTCGGGAAAGCGAGGCAGCTCTACCTTACTCCTTAGACGATCGGGTGCAACATTGGCTCTGTAGAAGAACTATTTGGCGTTGCTGAAGAAATGCTCTCCTTTCAGGCTCTGTATATTCTCTCTGGCTCTCTGGCTCTCTGTGTCTCTCTCTGTGTGTGAGTCTGTATGTCTCTGTGTGTATCTAAACAAGGGAATGGTACCTTGCTATTTATAAAAGTGGAGGGCATCATTAGGGTTTGCAATGATTGCCCATTCTTAAAAGTCGGCGGCTAAGGATCACTGGATCTGGACCGTCCATCTTGAATATACGAGATTTGAGCAATAAATGTGATTGCATCAAATCTTTTGTGGGTAATTAATGATGATTGACATAAATCCTCCTAATTTGCCATGCCAACCTCGGATTTCTCGACACGTGTCATTAATTTGCTTGATTGTAAATGATCTGATTTGATCCCAATATTTTATTGGGATTTGTTGAGGGATTTTGATCAATTTGATGCCATGTGCCCCGCCACGTGTCTTAACCGTAAGCCACTGCAGAAATCTGAGCCGTAGAAAAGTTGTTCCCCATTGAGCCGCATAAGGCTGGCCACGTGTCAAGGCTGCTTGAGAGTGGCCCCCTAAACATTTGGACCACATGGTAACGATCTGAGCCGCATGAGTGTAGGTGACCGCATGATGGGTGTCTTCTTCGTGAACCGTATGAAGATAGTCTTCGTGAGCCGCTTTGGGATAGTCTTCGTTAGCCGCATAGGGCTAGTCCTCGTGAGCCGTATAGGGCTAGTCCTCGTGAGCCGCATAGGGCTAGTCCTCGTGAGCCGCATGGAGCAGCTTCGGCCTGAGCCGCATGGGGTGGTCTCTACTTGAGCTGCATGCGACTATCTACGTGACAAGGCCGCATGTCAGTTTTTGGATCTCGGCTGATCGTGTCAGAGATTTTCTTTGTTTTTCTAGGGGCCTGCCATTATGACGGAGTCATAATTGTATTTTTGTCTCAGGGCTGCCATGTGTCAGAGATGTCAGCCGTCAAGGTATTTAATGTAGTAAAGGACAAACGGAAGAGTTGTTTGCAGGCCACGTGGCTGCTCTCTGAGCCGCATAGAGCTTGTTTGAACCGCATAGACGCTTGAGCCGTATGGATACTTGAGCCGCATGAACACTTCTGAGCCGCATGGGGCTCCTTGGCCGCATGGATCTTTTTTTATTCTTTTCCATGCTTCTACAGTGGCCTATGCAGGTTTATTTTTTAGACTTGTGGGAGACTCATCTTGTTTGAATCTCAATCCTTTGTTGATCTTCAGTCGATCCCTTCTTGCTTTTCCCTCTTACCGTTTTCTTGAAATTTTATACATGCCTGATATTTGTGCCCATTATTGATATCTCGCATCCTTATCCTACAAGGACATCCTGCCAACTTCTTTATCTGCTTGTTTCGTTGCTCCGCTGCCTCCAGAAGTTCAAGTTGTAGTCCAGCAACAGACCCCTCCGCCAATTATAGGCCCGTGCTTGCAACCCCTCAGTACCGGTCACCATCACAATTTGTTCCCGTCCAATCAACTCCGCCAGTCCTGCCAGGTCAACCAGCCCAGCCAGCTCCTCCAACACAGTCACAACAGATTATCCTGTAGGCCCTGTTAGAGTTGATTAGGGCCAAGGTGGCGATACGACAACAACAACATCAGCAGCAACTCCAGACCCAACAACATGTGACCCAGCTCTCCAGCAATTTCAGTAGGGCCAGGACTAGACCAACAATACTCTATGCCGGTGTAGTGCCCCGTCCCTAAATCGTGTCCCATTCTTTGTCCACGGGGTGCACGAGAAAGGAACACTGTCGCTATCGACTCGGTCGGGACCGATAGGTCGGGATCGATTGAATCGATCGAACGGGAACGTTTGAATTAAGATCCATTCCTCGTTATGGAATGGCTTCTTCAGAACCAAGTCCCATATTCAGCGGGTTGCGCCTCAAGGATTGGCTATGCGGCTGGGTCGGGAGAGACCTCCCGTTGCTCTGCTTTTCACGCCGCTTGCGTTGGTTTTGGCTTTGTTTTCTGAATGCATTTTCGTGAATGTTTTCGATGGTTTTCATGGCTTGTATTTCGAACTCGCATTTCCTATCGAACTTCTTGAATAATACAGTGTTCTAATCGATTTCTTGTGCAATTTCAGATAATCACGTAGGCGACGTCTAGCACGACCAACAAGTTCTCTCGCCTAAAGTAAACTCAAGGTGAGTGGCTGACCCTTCTCATCTCGACCCCCTTCTTAGGCAAAAATCGATAGTGTTGTTGCGAATGAACGAGTAAATACAAGGGCACGGACACGGTAAAATGATCAAGTTTTCAAAGAGAATGTAGGCTATACCTTAATAACTAAATCTGTTGTTGCACGGTCAAGGACAACTTGTCGACAAGGCGATAGTTTACTCGAGCGGCAACCCGGGGCCACTGGACCGTTTCGGCCTAGGAGGAAATAGGGTATAGTCGTGCATAAGGTTTCAGCACAGGTTAAGCGGGAACTTACAGCGGAGCTAGCTACTTGCGTTGAAAGGACCCCGATTAACAAAGCTATACGTCCAGGATGGCTTATAATGCCAGTGACCAATCACACGTGATATTGCACTTGGTATGATAATGATAACAATTGACAGGGAAGAACATGGTAAGTTTCATAAGGTGCGGTGCGGTCCGCCGCGGGTAAGTTTTAACGTAAATTTTATTGCTTGTTGAAATTCATTAGGATGGTTAGAAACATTCATGAACTAAGTCATATAAACTCTTCAAACAAATGAGAGCTTGGAACTTAAATAGCCACGCACCAGTACAAAGTGTAATGTACTGATCCTCGCTCTCCATGCAGGTACCCGAATCCCGAAGCGCGTGCCGCTTAAATCTCAAGACGGCATGGACACTTTTGAAGCCTCGTCCGTGTAATGGCTTGTTTCTGAATTCCTTTTGAAGACTCCGCACTCAGTACAAAAGAAGACAAATGGCGACTCGGCTTCCCTCGATCGCAGGTAGAAAGTGTATCTATTTTTGCTTGTAAAAAGGGATGTAATATATGGAACGACTATCTCATTAGCGTTCATTTTGTAAGTCGAGTCATGATGTAGCCCGCGCGGCAATAATTGTAATGGAGTCAATGTAAATGAAGTTTTATTATAAATGAAAAGTTTACTTCTATTTCAAATGTGTCAATCAATTATATCTGCGTACTCTAACTTGATGTTGTATTTCGGATAACCTTATGACTATGCCTTGTGCGATCGCAACTTAGGTTCGCACGACATCACGCCCGGGGGACGACTATCGATTTTACTGAATCGGGGCGTGACATAATGGTATCAGAGCACGGCTTTACATCATTTGGCCTCGTGTCTAGAGTTTCAAACCTTTGACCTCATATCGATGAGATAAGTTGTTCCATACAATGAGTCCGTAATAAATTGTGACTGATACGTTTGCCTTTGTATTACAGAAGTGTCGGAACCCACGGCCGAGCAAGAGCATAGCGCTTCTAGCGGCTCTAGTAGTTCGTATCGTTCGTGGGCTGGACCTTCTAACAGTACCATCGAAAAGATGTTACGCATGATGGAGGCACAGCGAAAACAGTCCGAGAACCGACATGATCAGACAGAGGCACAACATGCCCAGTTCGAAGCTCGCTTCAACGCACAAGCTATGCTGCAACAAAAGCGACTCGATAATCTACAGCAGATCGTCCAGATGATTGTGGCCAACGAAAATACTACGACTGTGCCTGCCATCACCGTACCTACTGTCACCGTACCGACGGTCCAACCTATTGAAGTCGACACGGAGGAGCCCGAGCGTCAACCAGCGGCACCAAAAAAGTACAACTTTGAAGTGTCAGAGTTCAAAAAAGTGTGCCACACTTCCTTCAGCGGTACCGAAGGCCCTTCCATGGCAATCGACTGGTTGGAAGAGCTGTAAGATCACTTCGAGCTCCTCGACATTAAAGAATCAAAGCAAGTCGCCTGCGCACAACTTCAACTACAGTTGAACGCGCACGACTGGTGGGCCGTGCACAAGTGAGCGATCCGATATGACAACAACACAGCGCCGATCTCTTGGGCCACGTTTCGTAAAGCTTTTGAAGTCGAGTACCTTCCGTCAGCCGTTTGTCAAGCGATGGAGAATGAATTCATGCAATTGAGGCAAGGGTACCGAACAGTAGAACAGTACGTCGCAGAATTCAACAAGTTGTCCAAATTCGCTAGTACGTTTCTGCCTACAGAGGAGTGCCGTGTGCGACGGTTCGAAGTGGGTCTGCGACGCTCTATCGGTGCGCATGTCGGGGTCCTAGAGTATAAGACCACGGGCAAGGCTCTGAATCACGCTCTTCGCCTTGAGAGCGAATACCCTTCTGTTGCTGCCGGCGTTGTGCGTCACTCCAATCATAAACGTCCTTGATATACGGGAGGCAATAATCACGCGTCAAAGCGTCTGAACCATGGCAGTTACCAGGGACATAACCTATCATCGTGATATGCCAAGTGCGTTTCCTTAGGGCATGAGACGAGCAAGTGCTTCGTCCTCGAAGGGGGATGCTTCGTTTACGGGCAGAAGGGTCACCTAAACCGAGATTGTATGGCCCTTAGAAAAAATCATCCCAACGCACTACCACAACAACACCGTCAAGAAAACCGAGGACAGGCACCCCGACCTCCCCCGCCCACTCAACCCGCACCGTAAAATGGCCAAGACCGTCGCCCCAACACTCAGGGCCGCGTCTACGCTATGACTCGAGACGAAGCGCTGGCATCAGATACAGTAGTGTCAGGTATACTAAATTTCAATAATGTGTATGCTTGTGTGTTATTTGATTCAGGCGCTTCACATAGTTTTATATCGACGGACTTTGCCGTCGAGCACAAATTTCCTGTAATATCATTAGGTCTCGACCTTAGCGTAAGTACACCTTCGGGCACACCAATACTCACAAACTTAGCCTGTGTCAACGGGATTATCTGTATCGGCAGTCAAAAGATCGGTCTTGACGTGATAGTTCTAGACATGAAGGACTTTGACATCATTCTGGGAATGGATTGGCTCGTTCCGTGCAACACAACCATAGACTGTACCGAAAAGACGGTCACCTTTCGCATACTAGGAGTGCCTGAATTCTGCTTTTTGTGTGGTGAGACGTCGTCGACCTGCATGCTGATCTCGGTAATTTTTGCTCGAAGGATGCTGCATTCTGGGTGCGAAGGTTATTCGGCGTCCGTCCGAGATATGCGACAGGATGGTGCAAACGAGGGTCAGACTGACGTTATGGCAGAATTCCCCGATGTGTTCTCGGACGAGCTACCCGACATGCCCCCCGATCGAGAATTCGAGTTCAGCATCGATACATTCCCCGATACTCGACCAATTTCCAAGGCCCCGTACAGAATGGCCCCCGCCGAGCTGAAGGAACTCAAGGTCCAGTTACAAGAGTTACTCGACAGAGAATTTATTCGGCCTAGTGTTTCACCGTAGGGAGCACCCGTGTTGTTCGTGAAGAAAAAGGATGGGTCCATGCGTCTGTACGTCGATTACCGAGAGCTGAACAAGGCCACCATCCGAAACAAGTACCCATTACCCCGTATAGACGACTTATTCGATCAACTGTAAGGTGCCTCGGTATTTTCGAAGATTGATCTCTGTCGGGCTATCATCAACTCAAGATTAAGTCATACGACGTGCAAAAGTCAGCCTTTCGCACTCGGTACGGCCACTATGAGTTCTTAGTGATGCCATTCAGCCTGACGAATGCCCCTGTCGCCTTCATGGATCTAATGAATCGGGTATTTTGACCATTTTTTGATAAATTTATGGTAGTCTTTATTAACGATATTCTCGTCTACTCGAAGGACAGGGCGCAGCATGCAGAACATCTACGGGCCGTGCTCCAGATACTTCGAGAAAATGAGTTGTATGCAAAGTAGAGTAAGTACGAATTTTGGTTAAGCAGCGTATCCTTTCTTGGTCACATCATTTCATCCGAATGCATTGCAGTCGATCCGAAGAAAGTGGAAGTTGTTGCTGATTGGAAGCGGCATGCGTCTGCTAGTGAGATTTGAAGCTTTCTTGGTTTGGCGGGATACTATTGACGCTTCGTGAATGACTTCGCGAAGATTGCATCGCCATTGACTCGCCTCACTCAAAAGAGAGTCATGTTTGAGTGGTCGAATGACTGTGAAGCTTCCTTCCAGGAGCTAAAATAGTAACTAATTTTGGCACCTATACTCACACTTCCAGATGGGCCAGAGGGTTTTCAGATATTCAGCAATGCTTCAGGCCAGGGCTTGGGATTTGTGCTCATGCAGTGAAATAAGGTGATATCCTTCGCCTCCAGACAGTTAAAGCCGCACGAGAAGAACTATCCTATGTACGACTTGGAGTTAGCGGCGATTGTGTTCGTATTGAAATTATGGCGTCACTATTTATATGGTGTGGCGTGCGCGATCTATACCGACCACAAAAGCCTCAAGTATCTCTTCACCCAGAAGGAATTAAACTTGCGACAGAGGCGCTGGCTCAAACTGATCAAAGACTATGACTTGACGATCAACTACACTCCGGACAAGGGAAATGTTGTGGCGGACGCTCTGAGTCAAAAATATCTTGCCTCGCTATCCATCAACCGCAGACTACTAGAAGATATAGAAGAAATGGGTATCGACCACCGGGTTCGATTCAGGGATGTACGGTTGGTGCAGCTACAGTTAGAGCCGAGTTTGCTAGAAAAGATCATGACCGCGCGGAAAGATGATCCCTACCTGAAGAAAATGCGCAAGCGAATTTCAACAGGTAGTGCGACCGACTTTGCAGAAGATAAGACCGGCGTGCTGAGATTGAATGGCCGACTATGTGTTCCGGATGATTCAGAACTACGAAAGGAGATAATATCGGAGGCGCATTTTGCGAAATATACCTTGCATCCAGGCAGTACCAAGATGTATAAGGACCTCCGCACGAACTTCTAGTGGCACGGGATGAAGAGAGATGTGGCACACTTCGTGTCACAATGCATGGCCTGTCAGCAGGTGAAAGCTGAGCATCAGCGACCGGGCAGGGAGATACAGAACCTTGCTATTCCAGAGTGGAAATGGGATCACGTCACAATGGACTTTATTGTTGGCCTGCCGAAGACACCACGGAGGAACGACGCCACCTGGGTCATCGTCGATCGATTAACCAAGTCAGCGCACTTTATTGCCATCAAAGTTACTTGGAGCATTGATCGCCTGGCGCATATTTATCTTGACGAGATAGTACGGCTGCACGGAGTTCCAGTATCCATCGTATCTGATCGAGATTTATGGTTCATGTCGTGATTCTGGAGTAGCCTTCAGTCGGCGCTGGGTACCAAGTTGTGGTTCAGCTCAGCTTACCATCCTCAGACCGACGTCCAAACGGAGCGCGTTAATCAGATTCTCGAAGACATGCTACGACTCTGCGCAATTGACTTCAAATCAAGCTGGAACGTCCACCTACCGCTGGCAGAATTTGTATACAACAATAGCTACCAGTCCAACATTCAAATGGCACCGAATGAAGCTTTGTACGGCCGGAAGTACAGATCGTCTATTTGCTGAGATGAAGTCGGAAAAGGGCAGATACTCGGCCTGGAGCTGGTGGAACAGACTATAGAAAAGGTCAAGCTAATTCGGGAAAGACTGAAGATTGCACAGAGTTGGCAAAAGAGCTACGCCGACACCCATCGAAGACCGCTTGAGTTCCAGGTGGGCGATCACGTGTTCCTGAAGGTGTCGCCCATGCGAGGAGTTACTCGGTTCGGTACGAAGGGGAAATTGAGCCCAAGATTTGTTGGTCCGTTTGAGATATTGAAGCGAGTCGCCCCGATAGATTACCAAATCACCTTGCTGCCTGTATTGTTAGAGGTATATGACATCTTCCATATTTCACAATTGCGGAAGTACGTGCACGATTTGAGCCATGTTATGGATTTAGGTAAGCTGGACCTGAGGGCGGACTTATCATATATCGAAGAGCCGGTACAAATTTTGGAGCGCAACGATAAACTTCTCCGCAACCGTGTTATTCCTCTCGTCCGCATCCTCTGGAGAAACCATTCGGTCGAGGAGTCGACGTAGGAGCTTGAGTCAGAAATGAAGAAAAAATTTCCTTCATTGTTCTCGCAGAGGTAGGTTTTATTTTTAAGTTTCGAGGATAAAACTTTTTCTTAGTTGGTTATGGTGTAGTGCCCCGTCCCTACATCGTGCCCCATTCTCTGTCCACGGGGTGCGCGAGAAAGGAACAATTTCGCTATCGACACGGTCGGAACCGATAGGTCGGGATCGATTGAATCGATCGAATGGAAACGGTTGAATTAAGATCCATTCCCTATTATGGAATGGCTTCTTCGGAACCAAGTCCCATATTCAGCAGGTTGTGCCTCAAGGATTGGCTCTGCGGCTGGGTCGGGAGAGACCTCTCGTTGCTCTGCTTTTCACGCCGCTTGCGTTGGTTTTGGCTTTGTTTTCTAAATGCATTTTCGTGAATATTTTCGATGGTTTTTATGGCTTGCATTTCAAACTCGTATTTCCTATCGAACTTCTTGAATAATACAGTGTTCTAATCGGTTGCTTGTGCGATTTCAGGTAATCGCGTAGGCGACGTCTAGCACGACCAACAAGTTCTCTCGCCTGAAGTAAACTCAAGGTGAGTAGCTGACCCTTCTCTTCTCGACCCCCTTCTTAGGCAAAAATCGATAGTGTTGTTGCGAATGAAAGAGTAAATACAAGGGCACGGACACGGTAAAATGATCAAGTTTTCAAAGAGAATATAGGCTATACCTTAATAACTAAATTTGCTAAGGTAACTAAATTTGCTGTTGCATGGTCAAGGACAACTTGTCGACAAGGTGATAGTTTCCTCGAGCGGCAACCCGTGGCCACGGGACCGTTTCGGCCAAGGAGGAAACAGGGTATAGTCGCTCATAAGGTTTCAGCACAGGTTAAGCAGAGACTTGCAATGGAGTTAGCTACTTACGTTGAAAGGACCCCGATTAACAAAACTAAACGTCCAGGATGGCTGGTGATGCCAGTGACCAATCACACGTGATATTGCACTTGGTAT
Source organism: Iris pallida (assembly GCA_029216955.1). Lineage (NCBI taxonomy): Eukaryota > Viridiplantae > Streptophyta > Magnoliopsida > Asparagales > Iridaceae > Iris > Iris pallida. Next base: position 31,136 of record JANAVB010000158.1, on the reverse strand, counting down.
GAAAATGTTAACAATTGACAGGAAAGAATATGGTAAGTTTCATAAGGCGTGACGCGGTCCGCCGCGGGTAAGTTTTAACGTAAATTTTATTGCTTGTTGAAATTCATTAGGATGGTTAGAAACATTCATGAACTAAGTCATATAAACTCTTCAACCAAATAAGAGCTTGGAACTTAAATAGCCATGCACCAGTACAAAGTGTAATGTTCTGATCCTCGCTCTCCATGCAGGTACCCCGAATCTCGAAGAGCGTGCCGCTTAAATCTCAAGGTGGCGTAGACACTTTTGAAGCCACGCCCGTGTAAAGGCTTGTTTCTAAATTCCTTTTGAAGACTCGGCACTCAGTATAAAAGAAGACAAATGGCGACTCGACTTCCCTCGATCGCAGGTGGAAAGTGTATATATTTTTGCTTATAAAAAGGGATATAATATATGGAACGACTATCTCATCAGCGTTCATTTTATAAGTCGAGTCATGTTGTAGCCCGTGCGGCAATGATTGTAATGGAGTCAATGTAAATGAAGTTTTATTATAAATGAAAAGTTTACTTCTATTTCAAATGTGTCAATCAATTATATCTGCGTACTCTAACTTGATGTTGTGTTTTGGATAACCTTATGACTATGCCTTGTGCGTTAACAACTTAGGTTCGTACGGCATCACGCCCGGGGGACGACTATCGATTTTACGGAATCGGGGCATGACATAATGGTATCAGAGCACGACTTTACATCCTCTGGCCTCGCATCTAGAGTTTTAAACCTTTGACCTCGCATCGATGAGATAGGTTGTTCCATACAATGAGTCCATAATAAATTATGACTAATACGTTTGCCTTCGTATTGCAGAAGTGCCAGAACCCACGGCCGAGCAAGAGCAGAGCGCTTCTAGCGGCTTTAGTAGTTCGTGTCGTTCGCGAGCCAGACCTTCTAACAGTACCATCGAAAGGATTACTGCGTATGATGGAGGTACAGCAAAAATAGTCCGAGAATCAACAAGATCAGACAGAGGCACGACAGGCCCAGTTCGAAGCTCGCTTTGACATACAAGCTAAGTTGCAACAAATGCAACTAGATACTCTACAGCAGATCGTCCAAACGATTGTGGCCAACAGAAATTCTGCGACTGTGCCTGCCGTCACCGCACCTACTGTCACCGTGCCGACGGTCTAACCCATTGAAGTCGACACGGAGGAGCCCGAGCGTCAACCAGCGGCACCGAAAAAGTACAACTTTGAAGTGTCAGAGTTCAAAAAAGCGTGCCGCACTTCCTTCAGTGGTACCGAAGGCCCTTCCATGGCAATCGACTGGTTGGAAGAGCTGGAAGATCACTTCAAGCTCCTCGACATTGAAGAATCAAAGCAAGTCGCCTGCGCACAACTTTAACTATGGTTGACCATGCACGACTGGTGGGCCATGCACAAGTGAGCGATCCGATGCGACAACAACACAGTGCCGATCTCTTGGGCCACGTTCCGTAAAGCTTTTGAAGTCGAGTACCTTCCGTCAGCCATTTGTCAAGCGAAGGAGAATGAATTCATGCAACTGACGCAAGGGAACCGGAGAGTAGAATAGTACGCCGTAGAATTTAATAAGTTGTCCAAATTCGCTAGTACGTTTCTGCCTACAGAGGAGTGCCCCTCAACTCTCACTCACATCCGTTCAACCCATCCCCAAAATTTTCTCCTGACCATTCTCCTTTTCCTCCACGTTATCATAACTTTTCCCCCTCAAATCACTCATAGACAAACACATAACATTACTTCCCCCTTATTTCTCCATCTACCAGCACATTCATCCTCCCTAAAATCCTCTCCACCACTTCTCTTCTTTCCACTCTTTCTCCTAATTCATAGACCACAAATCCTTATTATTCCCTTACCTCTCTCCCCCAACTCACAGACCAACCCCACCGTGGTCGATCCAAGCAACCCTGTCGGCGCCGCATAACATGCGGCAGCCCCACGTCGTACCAACGGTCGCCGACCCCTGCTTGGCGTTCCCGCCGCTCCGACGACCCCGCCAGCCGCTCACCGCCGTGCAGACGACCGTCGCCAGCGTCTCCCGGGGCGCCCCGAGCCAGCCCGAACGCCGTTTCTCGTGGCCGACGCCCGTCCGCGACCTCCAGCGTCGCCCATCCGCGTTCGCCCGACCCTCTGGCCCCGATCCGCGCTTTCCAGCGCTGCCCCGAGCCAAGCCCCGTGTTGTGCGCGGCCATCGCCGCCGTTTCCAACTTCGTCGAGATGCAGTCCAGAGATCACGTTGCTTTCCCGCGCTTTCTAGCGCTATCCCGACCCGATCCCGCTGTCCGTGCGGATTCTTTTCCCTATTTTTCTTGCATCTGAGAGGTCTAGCCGAGCAATTGAGGTATAATTTCGTGTCCCTGTGTCCCTCCCGTAGTTAGTCGGTGATGACGCGGTCCCGACCCCGACGCGGGGATTGGTTTTACTAGTTGCGCTAGGGGATACTTCTTTCAAGTTCGGCTCGAACTAGTTCTGTGGATTGTTTCTAGTTAGTATGCTTGGCTAATATTTCCCTTTGGGTTAGTGATTATTATTTGGTTTTGGATTTAGTTATATGGATTGATTCTTTAGGAATGGTTTTCATTTTGTGTGTGTGAGTGTTGTGGATTAATTCTTAAGAGTGGTTCATATTTCATATGTTATGGGTTATTGTTTTCCTGGTTTGGGATGTTTATTTTGTGTTTGGATCAGTATCGCCTCGTGGCTAGGTTGTCCTAGTTACAGAGGAGGTGCTGTCCAAATTTTTAGTAAAATCTTTCAAATTGTTATTATTAATTAAGTTCATTAAATTAAAACCTGTTTTCATACCCGGCCTTTGCAAATGATTTCCAAAATTGGTTTTGTTGGTTTGGTTTTGTGAGTTTTGTATCCCCTGGTAGGCGATGACCGTATCGATCGAATGAGCCTCGGCGAAACGCAAACGCCACAGGACTTCGTGTACGTTGAGGCGTAAGCCAGCAACGTGATATTTGCATGACCAAGTCTAAGACGCCCATTTTCTATAATTTATATTTAAATTATATTATGTTTTATTTTTAGAACTTGTTACTGGTTTTAGTATCTTGGGTTCAGGGCCTCGGCCTTCTGTTTGGACCGCTTCACGGCACTCAGAGCTCGCTTCAGCCTTATTAATTTAATTTAATTAATTTGTTGTAAGGGCATAAGTCCAGTTTTCTTTTATTTTTATGTGGCCCTATAATTATGTAGCTTAGGTTTTCTATTTTATTTTCTGGTTGTTGTTTGCATAGCTAGGCGCATAATTAAATTAGATATTAATTATTTTTGTATAAAATTAATAAGGATTTCTCACATTAAATAAAATAAATACCGACTACTAATAAATTAATAAATTCACGTTTTCCCATTTAAAGAAATTTAGTTGTATATATATTATTAAAATACAAAGTTTTGTCAATTAATCGGTAGTTGCTATCTTCCCCAACTAAACCAGTAACAGGCTTATCCAATTAAATGACAACAAACGTAGCTCGCGACGTTAGACAGTTTTCGGTAGATTAATTAATAACTCAAAACTTGACTAGGGTTTGCTTCTAGAAATTGCAACTAAGCACACCTAAATATGGTTTCCTCTATGGTTCTAAGTCAGGGTGCTCAACTGTAGGGTTTTGAGGACATATTTGACTTCCTTCCCAGGTACCGACATCATGTTCCAGTCATTAACAAAGGTAAGTTACGTTTATATTTTCTTGCATTTTATTTAGTAATTGTCATGTTGCATGCTTAAACCACATTGCTACATGGAACCCTCTTCTAGGGTTCAAATATTGATTGATATTGATTGTGGGGATATTGGGGGAATAGTGTTGTAGCGTTTATGACCAATACCCCTTATATTGCATATTGTTATTGTGCGAGCTTACCCCTCTTATATACGGGGATAAGCCATATCGCGTCGCTAGGATGCTATTGTACAACCCAAGTCGGTCATAGACGTTACATATTCAAATCACATTGTTTCAAATACTGAATTGCTGGAAAATATTGTTCAAAGTATTTCAACTATTTAAAATTGCATCTTTCCATAATTATTTAGAATGTCGGATTATGTACTCGTACTTGCTCCTTTTCTGACTGGATCCTCCCCAATAGGTGATATTGATGACGCTGAGCTATTGTACAATTGCTATTATGATCATGTGCTATACCCTGCGGTGTTACCAGAGTCTTCCTTGGAGGACGCGGATCCTGAGGCCGAATAGCCGGTCGTTTAGCTAGTTGCAATTTTCTTATTTTCTAGTTTCATCATGTTGGAGATTGTAGACTTTTGGTTTTCAGTATTTATATCAGTATTTTCCTTTCCAGTTGTATTTTCTCCTTGTTGAATAAAAGTTTTAAATATTCGTAAATTCGTGTTGTGACAAATGTATAGATTTTGTTTAGTTACCTGCAAATAGAAACAGCTTACTGCCTCCGTCTCACAACGGTACAGGCTGGACATGATCCGATTCGACCCAACAATTTAGGATCGGGTGTTTTTAGTGGTAGCCCATGCAGGTCGATCAACAACTTAAGTGAACATACCTAGAAACAACTAGAACACTAGAATATTGATTTGTCACAACATAGGACCGAATTATCTATATATAAGAAACTATTTTTGGTTGCTTATAGAACGGTAGGTTACCTTGTTTATGCTTGCCCCTAAACTTGCCAGACTATGAAGACAACCTGACCTATGCCTATCAGTCGGTACTAGCAAGATCTTGTTTTATATGTATGACGCAAGAAAACATGACAAGAGAATCGTAGTAGTAGATTGAGCAGCGGGAGGATGCTCGAACCAGACCAGGACCAGAAGAGCTAATGATACCTAGAATTATTGATTAGCACTAGATGATACCCTACCGAAGCATAACATATTACACTTGATTACACTTTTTCTGGCCAATATCTTTCCCAAAGTCATGTCTCCCCTACGATACAATTTCTGAAAATTGTAATCTTAATGAGAATGTATATAAGGTGGTATTTATCAAGGATATATTGGTGATTAAGAATTGGAAGAATAGAATTTTGGAATACCTAGATAATTTATATTATATATATATATATATATAAAAAAAAAAAAATATATATATATATATATATATATATATATATTTTTATATATATATATATATATTATATATATATATATATATATATAATATACATGGTGAACAGAGAGTCTACTATATTCACCATGTTACAATATAGGGCCAAAATTATTTATTTTAAAATATTTATTTTGGCTTGCTTATAGTTTTATAGGTTATCTTGATTACGTTTGTACCTAAATCTTATCTAGATTATGTCGATTGTATGATGGTATATTTTACTGCCTATTTTATTTTCTAGATTTTTGGTATATTTTATTGTCCCATGGCTTTCGGGATTATTTTTTTCCATATCTTTATCAGATTCTAGCATACTTTAGGATCCATACTCTTTCACCGTTTTTGGATTAAGATTAGATTTTTTTTTCAATCTCCTTCTTTAGCAAACCTATTTCCAACTTCTCCATTTGTTGATCAAACTTACTCCTCTATCTTTATTTGGAATCTAGATCCATTCACTATTTAGAGTTTCAAATTCTTCTATAGCAAACCTAATAAACTCTTATCTACCCAAAGTATTCCTACGACTAGTGTATCCAACCATTTCTCTTGACCTTATTTCCAATTGACTTTTTCAGAACCAATTTCGAACCGAATTCTTTTGGAACCATAAAGCTCCAAGGTTAATAATTTTTACCAAAGAATTGGTTCAACTTAGCTGGTTCATATATCTCCCAAGGGAACTATTTTCCGAAAAATAATTCCAATATGGATTGATATTTTCTAAGTTATTCCAAGTACCGAAAATATTTTTATTTGTTGATTTCCTCCACTCAACTCGAAACCTTACTCTCCCTAGGCAACTTTTTGATCAATTCAAGGCCTAAAAAGCTTTTAAACTCGATGCTTGAGTATCATGAAGCACGAACGGTCAGAGAATTGATTCCATCCTAATATTGAATTTCCTTTAGTCATTGGAAAACTTTTTGAATTGTTGAATTATCCCTTTGAAATTCCCACGGACAAAGTTAAGAAAATATTCAGTGACCTAATATGGCTTCGCACATATGCGTCGCAACCATCTATTTGAATTATAGAAACTGCGAGTATACTGCAGCCAGTTGTGCACTGGCGGGGCATAGACTCTAAGTTGAACTGATTCAGGTGTTGATAGATTTTTGGATATTATTGAGACTACGTCCTAAATGCATCAAATTTGCCTCCTATGTTGTTCAGCCAGAAAATGGATAAAGTTGATAGACTACTCGAAAACCTATTACTATTCAAGTTATGGAGCCAAAATTTTACTGCAGTCAGGTGCACTCTGGTGAGGCATGAATTTGAGACAAAGTGACTTCGGATATATTTTGGTTTTCGAATATTATTAAGACTATATCCATAATATGGTTGTCTTTTCTGCACCATCAAATTATTCTGGCTGTTGTCCGATTAGAGGATTTGTATTTCTAGCGACTTTCCATTTTCAGAAATCTCTTATCACAGCCAGAAAGGATAGATTTTCTATAAAATTGTACTTGATTTTTCCTAGAACTTATTAAGACCATATCAATCTCTATTGGCTCAATCTCTTTTCTATTTCAACCTTATTACGTTGCATATATATATTTTTATATTTATTTATTCATTTATTTATTATTATTATTATTATTATTATTATTATTATTATTTAGTTACATAATTTGGAAGCTGTCAATAGTTGTGGTTAGCTTTATATATTAAATAGTTGATAAACATCTTGTAGATGACCATATGTATATATTTGATAGCTATATGCGGGGAAAACATAGATTGTTACTTATCTCATTCCTTGTAAGGGATCCTTGGGATTAATATTAGATAGCTAAAGGGTAGAAAAGGTAGAAGAATACCTTGAGTAAGCTAGCCTTGAGGGAGTGGTATACCTAGCTTGTGACTTATTTGAAAAAGAATCGTTAGTAGTGCTCACTAGCGTCTAAACCTCATTCAAAAATGATGGTATTTGACGATTTTGAATTTTATGCTTAAAGGAAGAGTTATTGAAGATAAAGGAAGACGTAGGTAGAGTTAGCGAGGAAAGTATAGGATTTGGTAATGTTCTCACATGGAGGAAGTAAATTTGGATAATATATATAAACATGTGAATATAATGATCAAGTAAAGAAACACTTAACGATGATCAACTTTTATGGTTAGATGACTACTATACCTAGAAGGGACGGATATAGCCATGGAAGAAATAACACGGGCAATGGAATGATAGGTTCTAGAGAAGGAATAAGCAGAGAGGAATTGAGATAAGACCATTGGCATACAACGATGGATGAAAAATTGATTTAGGTGATTTATGATTCCATATATATATTTTGTTTTAATACCTTGACAGATATCTTAGTTTTATGTAGATACCGAAAGTTCAGCTAGTTAGAGTTTGGTTTTGCATGGTATTAATAAGATAGTTATCTTGTAAGTCTTTTTCCTACACATCTTATCTTCTGACCGTTGAAATAGTGAAACGATATTCTTTCTATTCCCTTTGATCATCACTCGGCCCTCGGTGGAAATATCTTACTCGATTACATTCCTATCATAGTTATATTATTCTAATCATCTTTCTATCCTACCATCATACAACTTTGGGTAAAGTGCATTTGAACCCTCCTTAGATGTCACGAAAATGCAAATAAAGACTCGTTGATCCGAAAAATCCAAAAGGTTACAAAAATGCTCAAATCACCCCCCTCCGCTAACTTTTCTGTTAACGGGTGTTAAAATAGGCTTGTTTTGACCATTTTACCCCTGGGCTATCTAATATTAACTTGTTAAAAATGGTTAGTTCTAAAATTATTTTGTTAAAAATGGTTACGCAAAAATACTTGTTAAAAAGTGGATAAATATTAACAAAGGAAAAATGGTCTTTACTAGTAAAATTATTTATTAAAATTATTTTAATTAAAATTAACTTGTTAAAAATGGTTAGTTCCGTCAAAAAAGTGGATACATATTATTTAAAATTATTTTGTCATAAATTATTTTTTATTTAACAAATATATAAATATTTTTTGGAAAAACAAAACTGATAGATACAAACAAATCAATTCTTAAAAAATAGAAATGATGAAAAATGGAAAAAAAATACCAAATAAAAAACAAAAAATACTATTAAAATATGAAAAAAATAAAAAATAGACAAAATATTCCAAAAAACCAAAAAATGAGGATAAATCTTAAACAATGAAAAAAGACAAAAACAAAAACTATACAAATTTGAAAATAAAAGTCACTCTTAAAAAACTAGAAAAGATTATTAAAAAGATAAAAAAAATTGAAATAAGAACTAAAAAAATGGAAACAAAAAACAAAATATTAAAAAGATTATTAAACAAAAATCAATTATCATGTTTGACGTCATTTTCAAAAATAAATGTTTATAATCTAAATAGTAGGTTTTCATCTTAAATTTTTTCTGGAAAAAAAATCTTTTAACAAATGTCCGGTTAGTCCTGAACTATCCAGCCATTTAACTTATGGCATGTTTTTTAAACCGTATTTGGAGCTAGATAACTATAACTAATATTATATTATTTAATATTTTATAATAATTATAATCTTAATTAATTTATATATTATAAAAATTTAATTAATAATCTAGTAATCATCATTATAATCATGATTATAGTCTTACTTAATAATTTATTAGTCATGACTATTATCGTAATTATTTATTTATTAATTCTAACTGAAATTCTAAATCTTGGTACAAATTTATTTTATCACATGTATTACTTAAACAAATAACTTAAATATTACTAAACGTGTCAAAAATCCAAAAATAAATTGCAAAACATGTATGTCGAAGCATGGTCCGGGTTCAGTGGCTGCCACCGCCTTTGTCGATTATCTAGGAATAGGCTTCCATAATTTCTATTTAGACGTCTTGAGAAAAAAAGTGAATAAGTAAAAAAAGCTTCAAACATTAAATGAGAGCAAATAAGTAAAACAAAGAGAATATAAAAAAAATTTGCAGTTGAATTTGAGATCTGTAGGTAAGAAAAAGCTTCAATATATTAAATGAGAGCAAATAAGTAAAAAAAAAAGAAATATAAAAGAAATTATTATTTTTCCTTCCAACCAACCGGTCAAAAAATAGAAAATATAAAGTTTAGGTTTTATGTTTCAAACAAACATTGTATTATATATAGAGAATGAAAGAGAGCCAACAGCCAAATGTAAGCAGTAGGGGTATTGTAATATTCCTATTTTAAAGCATGTATTTGACTGTATTTCTGTATTTGGAGGATTTAATTTTGGGATGTTTTTAAAATTTTTATTATTTTAATTGGAGGTGAATTTTCCCTATTATTATTATGATTACCATTTATTTGTTGTTCCTAATCTACCCCTCCCAAAATATCCTTACCTACCCCACACCCTCTCTCTCTTTCCTCTCTCACTCTCTCCTTCCTGGAGAAGCCTCCCCTCCTCCAAAATCCCTCTCTCTGAACCCCTCTCTCTGCTCTCCCTCTCTCCTCCCGATCCCCTCTCTCCCGGCCTCCCTCTCCTTCCCAACCTCCTCCGCCGCGACCACCATCCTCGCCGCCATCTCCTCCACCAGCCCCTCTCTCCCTCGAGCTCCCTCTCCATCTATCCCCCGCGTCTTGCCCGGCCAGCTCCGTCGTGGCCACCACCACTCCCGGCGACCACCACCTCGTCGTCGTCTCCTCCTCCAGCCACCACAGCTGGCCCCGCCTCCAGCCACCACCACTGCCTCCCTCCATCTCCGGGCGTCGCCGCCTCCACCTCGTCGTCGTCTCCTCCACCACTTCCACCGCCTTGGCAGCCACCGCCATCGACCTCCATCCCGACTCCACCACTTCTGGCGACTGCCACCACCACCGCTCTCCTCTCTCTCTGACCTCCCCTCCGCCGGCGGCCGACCACCTAGCCGAGCCCCGCCAGGACCCCCCGACTCCTCCGCCACCCTCATCCCTTTCCTCCGGTCATCGTGTTCGGGGACAGTGCGAGCCTCGAGCAGCGGGACGCCCTTGGGCCCCGCGCTGCTCGAGTAGCGAGCCCCCCCGGGCCGCGTGCCATTCTCGAGTCGTGTGCTGCTCGGGCCATGTGCCTCGGTACGTGCGCTGCCTTGAGCAGTGCGCTGTTCGGTCCGCGTGCGCCTCGTTTTGCATACCTTGGTTTGTGTGTACCTCGATTTATACGCCTCCTCGGTCTATGTGCTGCCTTGGACAGCGGGACGCCTCGAGCCCCGTACTGCCTCGGGCACCGTGCCACATCGGTTTGCACACCGCCTCATTTTCCGTGCCTCGGCCTTTGTGCCTTTCTTGATTTTTGTGCTACACCGATTTGCGTGCACGCATCGATTTGCGTGCACGTATCGATTTGCGTGCCGCCTCGGCTTGCATGCCATATTGGACTCCGTACCGCATCGATTTGCGTGCACACATCGATTTGTGTGCCGTATCGATTTACGTGCTCCTTGGACTTTGGGTCGTCTCGATTTACGTGCTCGTCTCGATTTGCGTGTCGCGTAATTCGTACACCGTTTCGATATTCGTGATTTCTCGATCTACATGCACGTCTCGATTTACGTGCACGTGTTTCCCGTTTATCTCGATATTCGTGCCATCTCGACATTCGTGCCATCTCGATTCTCGTATGCATCTCGATATACGTGCACGTCTCGGTTTGCGTGTCCGTATCGATCCGCGTACCTCGGTTTCCGTGCCAGATCCCTGCACTGCTTGCGGGACCCACACGGTATAGCCTTCTGCCGTCTCTTGTGATTATTCTATTATTTTATTATTTGGTGCTGATGATTATTTATTGTGTGTTCTGAGGATCTCGATTGGCGTGCTAGGGTGGATCGCGACTGCTGAAGACCTGCTTACCTAGCCGAGCCCTCTAGGCAAGTATCCCTTGCTCATCGACGGCTCTTGCCCTCTCTCTCCTTGAATTTTATTACATTTAATTAATTTGTACTTGTAAATTTTATTACCATGATTAGTGTAGCCTAGTAGTAGATCTGCCATGATGATAACTTAGGATAGCTTGGTCCGATACCAGGATAGACCGTATCGGACAACTCGGATGGGTCATCTATACCTCCGAGGACACGAGCACGACTCACATGTATGGATTGTCCCCATATGCCCCGTGTCCGACTCGCGGTCGGGTAGCGGCTTTGGCTGACCTTACTTGAGGCTGTGGTTGATTGTGCGTGGGTTAGATTCATGGACATGTGTTGTAGTGCGCCCTGCGAGGCGGTTGTTTTATATTATGCATGTTAGCTTGGCGCCCAGTACGCATTGTAGCACTGCTGGAGGCCGAGACTTAGTGTTCTCGACTGTCGACTTGTTCCCAGTACGCATCGTAGAGCTACTGGTAGCTGAGACTTAGTGCTCTCAGCTTGCGAGCCTGCGATTCTGCGATTCTGCGGCGGGTTGCGCCGAGTGGTTTTAGCCCCAATTTGCTGGGAGCTCCTGTCCAGAATATAGAGGAGACTCTGCCGAATTTTTCCAGAATTCCCGACCGGGAATTTGGTTCGAAGGATTGGGCAGAACCATTCCTTTGGTTTTCTGGACTGGACTCTTGTATGTTCGTCTTGGTAGGGTATGCCGGATCCTGTTACCTGCTAGGTAGACTCCAGACTAGTTTAGTCGCCTAGCTTCTGACTTGTCTTGTCCGTCGGGTAGGGTAAGGAGCGCAGTTCTACTCGGGTGACGATCTGTAACCCTGGTCCTTGTTTGGTTTAAGGGTTGTGGACCTGATCCAGAGTGGTTCATGCAATCCTTGCCTTTATTCGACGACACTATTTATTATACCTGACCCACGGCTTTCCTTCTAGGTGGTGTTCTAGTCTATTTGGGTAGTGTTGACCATTGACCTATGTGTCGGGATTGTGACCTTGGGTATATTCGAGGATTGGCTCTAAAGGGAGAGATGATCTTGAGAGGGTGATTCTGGTAGAATTAGGTGGATTTCCTGGATTTGATGATCGAGTGGATGTTCCATTGAACGAGAGGAGTATCGAGGTGTATCCTTATATGATTTTACCCGACTTCCCAAACGCCCAAAAACCTAGTTGATTGTTATGTCTTGAGAATTGTGAGGCTTGTTTCAGGATAGCGTGTGATCATTAGTTTGGAGAATCTTTATGAGTTGGAGGATCTACCATTTTATGGGGATTAGCGTAGTATCTGTTGATTGTACCTTTTGATCTGATTTCCATTGTGGAGGGGAGAGTCTGGATAGATGGATCTGGTGGATAAACTGACTCGATGATTTTAGCTGTAGGCTCCCATGTGTACTTGAGGTGCTATTGTGGTAGAGATTCGATCTTGCACCCGATTTTATATCCATGCCATGATTTGAGTAGATGACTTATGGTGATTGATAGATTTGACCCTGTTCCTGGTATTACACGATGACCTGGACCTGTCTTGATTCTTGATAGTGGCCCGTAGAGGTGCACTCCTGACTAGCACTTTGGACTTGACAGTAAACTTGGCATGTATACTCTTGATTTTTGATAGTGGCCCGTGGTGGCGCACCCCTGACTAGTACTCTTGGCATGACATGTTTACTCCTGACCGCTGTTGCGACAGCCAGTCCTGACTTGCTAGGCATGACCCCGTCTTGACACCGTGGTTGATTTCTCTTGATTATGCTTGTATAAGCCACCAGTCCAGTCTTGTCTTGCATCATGTCTAGGACATGGATCCCTGAGTACCACGGTCAGGGATCCATAATGAAAATGACTAGGCTAATAACTAGATTAATCATGTAGTTCATGGGGACTTCCCAGTGACCTGTTGCTTGTCTGGCCCCGGCCCTATGTATCTATATATATACTAGGGATTTGTTGCTATCCGTCGAGATGAGCGCATTCCCAGCCCTCTGTCGAGTGTGGCACTTCTTTAGGGCACATGTATCTTACTGCAGTGTGCCTGCTATATCTATCTTTTTCTTTTGCTGGGGCCATTCGGGTAGTAGCAAGCAGGAGCTGGACTTTGAAGTCTCATTGCATCTTATTAGTAATTAGGCATGTGATAACCCTAGTTAGCTAATAATAGCAAGCCGTAGGCATTGTGTGGCCGCTTGTCCTTCTGTGTTGTTTGGCTTGTTGCCTGCTAGCCAGCTGATATTGATTTTCCAGCTGGCGATGCAGGTGTTAGTGGATGTTAGGGAGGTTATAATTGTGTTAGCTTCACTATACTTGTGGATTGTTATCGTGCGTTGGTACCGCACGATCCCTTACCTTTATTTACTATTTTTAGATGCTATTCTTGTCATATTTTATCCTGCTGGTTTTCTTCGCCCGTCCTTGAGCCTTCCTTTCTGGTACTTGCTGCGGTTGGCCTGACCAACCCTGGATTGTTCCCAGATTGTCTGAGACCGACCCGGTGGATCTTCCAGACTTGACTTGGAGGGTGTGCTTCAGTTCCAGACCATGCTAGGAACTGTGGGAAGGTATACTTGTCTACACTATTATCCCGTACTGTAGATTCCTGATTTTCATATGAGTATTTCCTGTTTTCATATGATTACCTCTCTTGATATTGTTTCGTTGTGATTTACCTGTGGATATGAGATCGGATTTAGGCCATAGATTGATTGCATGCTAGGATACCCAACCAGATTGGACAGCCGTCATCACCGTATAGCGTATTCGTACCTTATGCGGTGTAGCTGGCCGTGTACGTCCCCGTATTCTGGAATTGGGGCGTTACAGGTATTTTGGGGAGTGCACATTTTTTTATCCAAAATATGGGCTCTAACGGCTAGTTCTAACGTCGATTTGACGGAAAGGGGCATTCCGAGCAAAAACGGATTTACGTGAGGTGCAAAACTGCTTAAGTTTTCTAAAAGGTCTTATTTTGTGAACGAGGCAACTCTAAGGAGGGTTTAAATGCACTTTACCCTACAACTTTTTATCTTTCCTGAGTCACTGTAACGTTCGTAGTTCGTATTACGTATTTTGGTATACGTGTACGGAATCCCAACCCGTAATTAGACTTGTCTTGTTTAGCTTGATCCTGGTTTAATCTTACTTTGGTTTATTTTGGGTTCATCCTGGATCGACTTGTCTTGACTGGCTAGTCTTGGGTTTGCATTGGCATGGGTTAGTTAGCATTTTTTGGTTCATGTGGTTTATCCTGGCCTTGGCCTATATTAGGTTTGGTTGGGTTCGGCTTGGTTGGGTTTGGTTTGGGTTGATAAGCAAACACCTACCTACCCCCACCCCTCATTTATTAACCCAACCACCATTCTCTCTCTTCATTCATTACTCATTTACTCCACTTTTCTTCTTCTTCCTCATCACCTTCTCCACCTACGCCACCGTAGGCAAGTGCAAATTGCTGTCACAAGAGAACACCATGCTTTTATGGATCATTTAGCTTCCTTGCCTGATTTCAAACTACTTTAGAACGTGGCTTTTCTCATTTCGATGCATAGATTTTTGTAGATCTAGGTTTTAGCATTCTTTTATTTTTATGGTTTGATCTACTAAATTGGCTTGTTTGCAAAAACTGAGAGTTCCATGTGGTAGACATTCTGATGTTACGCAAGTTTGGTTTTGGAATGGTTGTATTTCATCGAGACTTGACCGAGATGGGTCTTTTCTTGAGCTCTTGAGCTTTTACGCCTGCTTGTACCGGCCTTGGGAAGAAGATGAAGTTTTTACGCACATGTTCTTACATGATAGCGTAGTATTAAGTTTTACGCCCACATTTTACGTACCAGCGTATCATTTAACCCTTTACGTACACGTTTTCACGTGTCCGCGTAGTATTCCCTTTTTACGCACACGCATTGTGTGCCAGCGTAATCCCTCTACGCTGAGTTCACTTGAACTCTACGCAGGGGCCTTCCCGTTCGCGTAGAATCGTGCTCACGTATTCTCCTGCCGTATCGAATCACGCTAGCGTAGAGCGCCCCGTGCGTAGAGCCTCGCTCGCGTAGACTCTCCCTCGCTCGCATAGAGCCTTGCGTGCGTAAAGTTTCACATGGGTGCTCGTGCGCGTAAAGTTTCGCTTTCATAGAGTGCTTGAGCGTTTGCTTGCGTAGAATCCTGCTTGCATACACTCTTGCTCGCATAGAGCTGCCTATCCTTAGGTCTTGCCTGCGTAGAGCTATTTTACGCTCAGGATCCATTTGGCCTAGCGTACTCTTGCTTGCGTAGAGACTTTGAGTCCCTATGGCGTACCACATTGCCCTTTTATATTCTTACGCCTTTTGCATTGAACTTGATAACTTGAATTGTTTGACATGACTGGACTGATAATTGTACATAACACGATATAACAAGTGAACTGACATGACAAGACATGGCAAGCAAGCCTGATGGGAACTATTGAATGCTGTTGCGACGGCTAGCATGACATGACAAGAATGAATAGCCTGGACACCGTGGACAATTGTGTTTGTACAAGTAAACCAGTACTGTCTTGCATCATGTCTAGGGCAGGGACCCCTGAGTACCACAGTCAGGGGTACCTACTAAAATTGACTAAGGCTAATAACTAGAATAATCCAGTAGTCATGAAGAGATTTTCCAGCTACAGGCAATCCCGTTATCTGGGCGTGCAAGTGGACTTGTAGCCTGCCGACGAGTAGGGCACATTTCCAGCACACTGTCATGTGTTGCACCCTTCATGAACGGATATTCAACCTGGATAACCTGGATGGTCTGCAGGGCTTGTGGCTGTTGGAATATCTCATTGCATCTTGCTAGTAACTAGGCCTATGATAATCCTAGCTAATTAAAGTATCAAGCCGCACTCATTGCTTGGCCGTGATTGATTGGATGGAGTCTAACCCAGTCTAGTCTTGTCCTGATCCTGTACAAGATTGTTACATGACCTGATTGCTTGTGCTTTACTTTATCGATAAATGGTGGAAACCAAGTTCCGTTCAGATGAAGGGTTACTACCCCGGTCCTTGTTTGGTTTAAGGGTTGTAACTTGGTTACCTGAATAGTTCCATGGTTATCCTATCGTATATCATCATGATTTTCCATATTTTCAGTCTTTTATTATATAACTATGTTTTGTGTTAATTGCTAGTTTTAGTTCTTAAGTGAAGCCTCCTTTGTGGTACTTGCTCTTTCTGGGATCTGACCCAGCTGGTTTTGCGTGGCCAGATATCGGAGCAGTTCCAGGGATCTTCCTACCTTCCAGCCAGATGGTGACCACCAGGCGTAACCAAGGCAACGAGTAGGTTTCCCTTTTGCTCTTCCACTCTGTTGTAAAAATATTCTTTTGAGGCGTTTAGCCGACGAGCACGTGTTAGCTCGATTGCACTTTACTTACTGTCTGCCTACAGGCTGTAACATGATCGACGAATCCTAGGGTTGATCATGTATGACTAAAACTCTTGCTAGTCTTCACATTTTGTAGGACTAGCTTCATGATCATCCAAATATGTAATGTATGGGACGCCTTACTATTGTATATTTGATGCTCTAACATCTTGTAACTGTTTTTACTTGCTTGAGATTGAGATAATTGGCTTGTTCATGACCATATGAGACTGGTGGCTTGTAGTTAAACCCTCATGTATCTTGTAAAACCTCAAAATTTTTCTAATTATTTTAGTATTTTAAAAATTATTTTTTGATATTAGTAGGAATTAATGTGGTAATTGGTATATTCGTAATTATAGATATATAGTAAACGTATGATTGTGCTACATATTTTTTATTTGTTAATAAATATAGTTTTCAATTATTAAAAACCATTTTGTTACGTATTAATAATTTATAGGATTTTTTAGATTTTTATTCATATATATATATATATATATATATATATATATATATATATATATATATATATATATATATATATATATATATATATATATATATAAAAAAAAAAAAATATATATATATATATAGTTATGGTTCGTAAAAAAAAATGGTGGGCGGCCACACCCAGGTAGGGGCGGGCCAGCCTTAGTGGACAGCAGTCCATTGTATAGAGAAAAAAATGACTGGAGGGGACCAGCCACGTGGGCTGGTCCACCTCACCCGACCCCTCCCAAGTATAACGTAGCAGCAGCTGCTGCTATAGGGATTAACCCGGCCCCACCCTATAACCGAGAGCAGTTTCCATATGAGTAGTAACCCGAGCCCCATGTATTTTCTTCCTATTACAATTAGGAATAGCATAGCATCGGCGACAGCATATATAATCCGCTCCTCAAAACCAAACCCTAACTCCTTCCCATCTCCTCTCCACCACGACCCCAAGGCCACCAACCTTCCCGCGCACACCCCAGCCGCCGGCGAACCACCTTCGTCAACTGGAGACATCGCCGGAGTCGCATTCGCGAGAAAACAGGGGAAGTTCTGTTCTCGATCAAACCGCAAGGTACTATTTTCAACCCAGTATTTCTCCCTTCGTGCTTAGCCGATTCTTGCACCGTAACTTCCTAGGGATAACCAATATAACCATGTAGAAGTCCTCCAACTGGATTGGAGAGTACTCGACCAGATTCCTCATGAGACTGATTTGAAATTCCCAAAAAAACTGTCGGAACAAAACAGTTTCAGGCGGTTCCAAAACCCAACTTAGAAGCCCGATTCCGATCTGTAGGTCGAGAGTTTTCAGAAACTAATTGAAAACAGTCGTTAACAATATAACCAAGAGTAGAACGCAACTTTTGGATCGAAGTTTTGGTTAATAGGTAGGAAGAAATCTGTATGTGAAGTTGTCGGAAAAACTGGTTTCTAAATCACAAAAATGCTAGAATTTTGTCCGATACGACGTACGCCCCGACAAACCGGGCGACGTGGTCGCGCGCTATATGCATCGAAAGGCGCGTATGGACGTTGTGGACGTGTGGGAACTGACGGAACTCAGTTTCGTCGCGTGTGCGCGACGAAATCAACGCATATCCGTCGAGATACCCATATATCGACGTTTTGCAAACTTGCCCATAACTTCGTGTACAGTCGTCGGATCGAGACGAAACTTACGCCAACAGGTCCGGATCAAAATTTTGGTCCTGCATGCCAAGTTTGGTTCGATTCTGAGAAGGTCGAATCGGAACCCAATTTTGGCGGGCCCGCAACCGGGCGATTTTGTACATGGCTCCTCGGAATCCAAAATTGGACATACCGTTGAGTTCCTCTCCTCAAACTGAAATCGTAGACATGTAATTTGATGACTTTAGAGACCATAGACTTTGGCACGTGTTTCGGTGCAAAGCGAGTCCAACGGTGGACATCGTTTTGACCCGAAATTATGATTTTACCCCTGTTCCAGAATTTGACTTTTGGACAAGCATTTCCTAGGTATATCTTCTTCACCGAGATCATTTTTGATGTTTGTCTCAGCGTCTGGAGTCATCTGTAATTTGTAAGTTTTGGTGCTGACACTTGCTACTTTTGGACTTGCCACTTTGCACCACCAGGCAAGATACCTTGCTACCTTACTCTTTGATTATTATATTCTTATTTTTAGTTGTTATTTTCAGCATTTTATTTCATGATATTTAAACTGTGCGTCCAAGTCACACTTGGGTGCAAGCGACTCTATCGGTCGTTATCTTGCTTTATTTATTCTCTTGCATTGACTTAGTTTATTGACCACCCATTGATATTGAGGTATTGGTATATCTCATACGGCCTTGACACTTGTTGTATCACGTGATGTGAGTCACATGTAGGACACATTTCCACGTAGTCGGCTGGCCACCGATACGTATGGGGCGTGCGACGGATAGGGGTAACTGCCAATAGAATTGCATGCTAGAAGACTTGGCAGTTATTAGAGGTACATGTCAGTCATGGAGATGATGATACTAGGCATTGGGTGGGGAGAACATTACCTGACGTATGGGCTTGCACTTTCCTTGTAACCCGAAAGCTCCGCTGGAGATACGGGTATGAGCCTCTCAGGTTGGCCACTGTCGTTTTTCAACGACATGCTCTTGGTCACTGGTACCCAAGAGGGGACTATACCAGATCCTATATTCAGCCAGGGCTCATGCGTCGAAGGAATGTATCTCAACTGTATATATTCACAGTAGAATGGTCAGGAACCCGATTGCATGCATACCTTCTTCTCTTATTATATTATCACAGTTTATATGGCATAGTGTTTTCTTGTATCTTGCTATGTCCCCGGAGGACCTGGTTATCTCTCCAGGTTTAGACGATTTTCCACAGGAGTACGGAGCGGCATTGGAGCTATCTTACATTGATGACGAGACAGTGTCTTATGACTTCTAGTCTATTTCTTATCTGAGACAGTTGTAGACATTATTTTCCATCTCTTTTCTTTCTATTTTGCGGAGGTCAGACTCCGATCTTGTGAGACTATTTTTCATAGCTGTTTGGAGTGAGTATGTTCACCCGGCTATCTTTTGATACTCTTATTTATTTATTTGGACTCTATTATCTTCTATGTTGAGCTGTGATGAGATTAGATAGGGTATTCTGGCCTGTGATTATTTTATTTACTGCTTATGTGCATATATAAGGATTCCATATATTTGAGTATTCTTCGTATATGTGCAGCTGGCATGTTCACGTACTTGGTCCTATGTATTTTGGGACTGGGGCGTTACATGTTTTGTGGTGGCCCATGCAGGTCTATTTAATATTGTTGGGTTACATGACTGTGCCTAACAGGCCTGCAAATAGGAATAGGAATATCTCATCCAGAACTACTACTATCTCTTGACTTCCAATCTTTTCAAAACTTCCTTGATTATTCGATTTACTTCATATCTAATCTTTCCTAATATCAACTTATCTTCCTCGTGCCAACAGTATGAATCTACGAAGCGGACGCACTTCTGCCTTGGCCCTCACATTTGGTGAGGAGATTACTTCGGAGGGACAGAATCCTCCCATGACTCCAGCAATACCATACCAGCCAGAACTGTCGCAGCCTACTACGACACCGACGACGGAGTACCCAGAGGTCGCAGCACCCCCAGGCAGCCAGGTTGGACAGACTACTACCATGCCACCAGGAGGGAATGTACCACTGCCTCCTCCACCACCATTTCCTCAGCAGTTTCCTCCACAGTCGGGACCTCAGATGCCTCCACCACCGACTGATGGGAGCCCTACTACTCAGTTTATGTATGCCATGATGCAGGCTCAGTGGCAGCAGACTGAGCTGATGAGACAGACGATGATGGCAGCTATGGCTAGACCTCCACCACCACCTCCAGTACTAGCACCAGCACCGGCTCTGCATCCCTATGAAGGCTCTATCAAGAATTTCACAGATATGAACCCCAAGGCCTTTGGAGGGACGGAGAAGCCATTAGAGGTGTCACAGTGGCTTATTAGTACTGAGAAGCTACTGAAGGCATCCCAGTTGCCAGCTCGAGATTGGATGACAGCAGTGGACTTACTGTTAGAAGACAATGCTCACCACTGGTGGAAGGCGAAAGAGAGACGATTAGGCACTGGGATCACTTGGAAGCAGTTCTATGATGCATTTTATGAGAGATTCTTTCCTATTCATGTTCGAGATGGTCTCTATGACCAGTTCCTACATCTGAAGCAAGGAAATATGACAGTTGATGAGTATGACTCGGAGTTCAATCGTCTGAGTCGATTTGGTACGGGATTGATTCCGACAGAGTTAGAGAAGGCGAGAAGATTTCACCAGGGGCTTGCACCCGAGCTCAAGTCTTATACGACTACTCAGTCTCGAGTCTCCCATTCAGCTGTCTTGGAAGAAGCTCGTGCTAAGGAGATTCTTCGCAAGGAACAGCAGCAGACATCGAGACGCCATACCCCAGCAGCTACACCAGCCCTAGCTACTCAGAGTGGACCTATCAGGAGGACTATAGGACAGTACCAGCAGAGGCACACACCTTATCAGAAGCCCACCTGCAACTTTTACGGAAAGTGGGGGTATATTAGATATGACTGTCGACTTCGTTTGGGCTTATGTTTGAGATGTGGATCAGGACAGCACTTGGCCAGAGATTGTCCTGAGCAGCAGGCTCTAGTTCAGGCACATCAGGCCCAGAGGCCTACAGCCCCAGCTCCTCGTCCACCATTACCTCCACAGACAGCACAATACAACAAGGCCAGAGCTCAAGGCCCAGGACAGAACCAAGGAAAGGCATTCTCTCTAGCTGTTGAGAATGTAGAGACAGAGGCAGAGGTCATAGCAGGTATGGTTTTAGTTATATCTTTTTCTGCTATTACATTATTTGATACGGGAGCCACACATTCATTTATAGCCACTAGTTTTGCTATGAGACACAGCATTCCCATTACACCTTTAGCTAAGAATGTTAAAATCCTCACTGGAGGAGGAGTTGTACCTGTTAGTGGTGTTTGTAGACTTTGTCCTGTAGTAATAAATGGTAGAGAGATGGTGGCACGACTTCTTGTATTCCCTATGTCGACATTTGATGTGGTTCTTGGAATAGACTGGTTGAGCCAGCATTTTGCTCTCATAGACTGCCATAGGAGCAGTATTATCTTTGGACCACCGAATGCGGCAGAGTTTGAGTTCACCAAAGAAGACGGAGATAATTGTGATGCACCCACATCGGGGACTCATATGATGATGCATGACACCCCTCAGCACCCTATTATCACCGAGTTCGAGGATGTATTCCCCGAGGAGTTGCCAGGACTACCACCTGACCGAGATATTGAGTTTTCTATTGAGCTGACTCCCGGAGCCGAGCCTATTTCATCATGAGTATATCGTCTAGCACCTAAGGAGTTGGTAGAGATAAAGATGCAGATTGATGACTTATTAGAGAAAGGATTTATTCGTGCCAGTGCGTCACCATGGGGAGCACCCATTCTTTTTGTGCCTAAAAAAGATGGGACAGTGCGCATATACATTGACTACAGAGCGTTGAATGCAGTAATGGTGAAGAACAAGTATCCCTTGCCGCGTATAGACGATCTATTCGATCAACTGAGTGGAGCAAAAGTATTCTCCAAGATTGACTTACGATCGGGCTATCACCAATTGAAGGTTCGGAAGGAAGATATTGCCAAGACGGCCTTTCGATCGAGGTATGGACACTACGAGTTCTTGGTCATGCCTTTCGATTTGACTAATGCTCCCGCAGTTTTCATGAATTTAATGAACAAGATCTTTCACCAGTACTTGGACAATTTGTAGTAGTCTTTATAGACGATATCTTGATTTACTCCAAGAGTCAAGATGAGCATGAGCAGCATCTACGGATAGTTTTGGGAACATTGAGGAACGAGAGACTCTTTGCGAAGCTTAGCAAGTGTGATTTCTTTCTCAAGGAAGTATCATTCCTTGGTCATATTGTTACGGGCGATGGTATATCGGTAGACCCAGAGAAGATCACGGCAGTCAAATCATGGCCCGCTCCCACATCAGCTTCTGAGGTGAGAAGTTTCCTCGGACTTACGGGTTATTACCGACGGTTCGTAGAAGAATTCTCTCGAATAGCGGGGCCTATGACTCGATTGACTTGCAAGGATCAGGAGTTTGTATGGACATATGAGTGTCAAGCCGCTTTTGACGAGTTGAAGAAGCGATTGACCACAGCACCGATCTTGACACTACCATCGGGCCTAGGAGGATTTGTGATCTACAGCGACGCATCCGGAAAGGGATTAGGATGTGTATTGATGCAGCACAGTCGTTTAGTAGCTTATGCATTGCGACAGTTGAGAGTGCAAAAGAAGAATTATCCGACCCACGATCTAGAGCTCGCAGCGGTTATCTTTGCCTTGAAGCTATGGAGACACTACTTGTACGGCGAGAAGGTTGATATCTACACTGATCATAAGAGCCTCAAGTACGTATTCATACAAAAGGAGTTGAATATGCGACAGCGACGTTGGTTGGAGTTGATGAAGGATTATGAGATTGAGCTTCATTATCATCCGGGCAAGACCAATGTCGTGGCAGACGCATTAAGCCGTAAGCCCATGGCACACTTTTTGACTACACAGAAGGAATTGATTAGAGACTTGGAGCAGCTTGGTATCGAGGTAGTATTTCCTGGAGCAGATGGCGTATTAGCCAACCTCCAGGTGCAATCATCATTAGTAGAGCGCATCAAGGCAACATTGCCTAATGACGCTAGATTTCGACGGCTCAAGGAGAGGACTGAAGCAGGAGAGCAGACAGGATTGAGGATCCACACCGATGGGACGGCAGCTCCGGGTCTTGAAGGGATGGCTCCGGTCTCCTCCGGAGCTCGCCGCCTTCGGCTGGCCTCCTCGGTCCGGCCCCTGGTCTCCCTTCCTGCTCCCCCCTTCATTGTTTAGCCGGCCGCCTGGCCGTCGCCCCAGTGGGGGGGCCTCCCCCTGGTGGGCGTTCTCCTCTCGCCATGGGGGCTCCGCCCCCCTTCCCCTTGGTGCCGCCGCAGGCGTCCCCGCGCTCGACCCAGACAGGTCCCTCCATCGGGAATAGCTCCGCCCGGCAAGATACCCTCCGATTCGGCGCCCTCTCCCTCCGTCTCTCCTCTCGGTGCGCTGCCCTCCCGTCGTCGCCCCTTTTCGCTGCAGGCACGGTAACCATCCTTCCCCCGGCCCCGTCCCGGGTCTTCCGGT
>JANAVB010000158.1:0-5000 GCA_029216955.1 Iris pallida | reverse complement strand
GGGGATAAGGAGTGAGTCGCTCCTTCATTCATTTGTTTTCATCCACTTTCTCTTTCTTGTTTTTCCTTTAATTTAGAGATGAACCTCCAATGATTTTATCTCCAAATCAACCCCTTTTTCCACCAAATCTTTTTTATTTCTCTTCTACTCCATGGTTAGAGTGTGCTAGCCAAGTTTGGAAGGATTCGGAGCTCGTTCGTGTCCTTTTGGAATCTCTACGTGTCGGTGCCGTATCAGAAGGCTTTTCCTTTGAATCTCTCTCCCGGAAGGTATAATCTCTCCTCTAATCCATCCCTACATGCATATAAAAATATTTTGAACCCATAGGAATGACCCCCATGGTTGTATCTCCATTTGTGTCCATTTCGTGTCCATTTGGAGGTCATAGGAGTGTCCTTTGTGTTGTGGTTGTGTCCATGTGGGAAAACCCCAAATTTGGGCACACTATGTGTTGTTGTTATGTATGAATGAATTATTACATGTTTAATCTTATATTTTTGTATTGGAGATGTGTTCTATAGTGTCTCATATATATATATATTAGTGTAGAGAGTGAGTTCTTGATATATTATGTTATATACTTGTATTTCTTTTGTCTCAAACTACCTAAATTCGTCATAATTTTTATCCACGTTTTTAGTAGATAGAGCAACTTAGAAATGCCATAACGTTTAGCTCAAAACTCCAATTAACCTCCCTTTTTTTTAAAAGAAGCGTATCGAAGTTAGCTTTCCAAATATATTTTTAATAAGCCAAATTCATTCTGAAACTTTCTGTAAAATTATTTGAGTGTCAGCTGTACGAAAGACGAACGTGTTTCGGTGTTTTTATGATTCTGGGAGCTTTCGGACACGAAAATGCGATCCGTTTAAAGTTTCGGAAAGCTAATACAAAGATATATAACATAATTTAATCCTAGAATTTAGTGAATGCCCAATTGGTACAGTATTGGTTTTAAGTAGAAGAGTTATTATACGATATATGTATTTTGTGTAACCTATGAGCCTATGTAGTATGGATATTAAATGAATATAGAGTATGTAATGCATGATATGTTAGATGAATGAAATGATATATATATGATATATATTCTCTTTATATTAATGTATATATATGGTTGAATGCATGTATGTAGGAATGCAATTAATATAATGCATATAAGCATTGCATGAATAAAAGAATGATATACAATGTATGCATGAAAGTATATAATGAATGCTAGATATGAATGCAAGATATATATGTAATGATAGATATGAATGCATAATGTATAAATATTATAATGCAATATATAATGATAACATGTATGGTAATATAGAGTATATGATGCAAGCATGAATGAATGGAGGAAATACATGTATATAGGTAATATAGAATGTAATATATGAATGCAAACATACAAGAAAATGTATTGTATCCATATATGATGTATTCAACTTGAAGATAATGTAATGTATGAAAGGAATGAATGATAATATATAACATGATATGTAAGGTAATGCAAGGTATGAAATATATGATGTGTGCATGTTTGTATGTCTCTATGTTAATGTATGAAATGATATGAATATACAATATATGCATATGTATAAAATATGTAGGTAATTCATAGATGCATGAATGAAATGAATGTTTGCAATATGTTAATATAAATACAAGTATCTAATATGCATGAATGTAAGTATAATATAATACAAGTATACATGTATGTATCATGTAAATGTAATATACATGATATGTATGTATGCATGTATACAAGGTAAGTATGTATGTATGTATTCTATAAACTGAGTTAACCTATAACCTTTTACACACATGCATTCATACACCCTTTGACATCATGTATCTCATGTCACATACACCTACCTATCACTAAATTTTAGAACATTAACACATATCCTTTCACACACATGCCAAACACACACATACTCACTTACTCTTTTACCTCTCTTTCTATATATATATATATATATATATATATATATATATATATATATATATATATATATATATATTTTATATATATATATATATATATATATATATATATATATATATAGCTTTCCTATATATATCTATGTATATGAATATGTGAATGTGAATAATATATATACATTATATGACTAAGTTTGTGTGCCTTGTTAGCTTATGGTTTAGTTTTGTGCTTGGTTTAGCAAGTAACTTATGCTATGAGTTAGTAGCTATCTAGGATACTTGATTTGCATATACTTAGTTTGTTTAGACGTAGAATAACTTGTTTGACCTAATTTAGACTTGTTAGACCTAGTTTGACCATAGTTGACCTAGGTTTGACTTTCAGGGTTGACCAAGTTGACCAAGAGTTGACTTTGGTCTAGATTGACCTAGAATCATGTAGAATGCATAATGGAACTTCATATTGCCATTTTAGACTTGTTGTGACCTGTGCTGTTCTGATTAGGAGCCAGACACCTCTCCTCGGATATTATATTTACTTTGGACATTCAGACACCAGGCGAGTACATTCTCTGATCATTTTATATCCTGTTAGAATTATTTTCCTGCTTTAGATTACTTTACTTGATGCTGTCACGTTGGTAACACGGATTAGTACTATATGGATCAATTCTTGAGATGTTATCCCCTCAGGGAGCATCGTATACTACATGTTCTGTGCGTTTCACTTACATGGTGTATCACTATGCTTTACGGTTCTTCGATCACTTGTGACATGTACTCTCATGATCATAGAGTCTTCCTAGAATTACCCCATTTATGGGCATTCCCAGAATCACCCTATTGTGGGCATTCCCATAATCATCCATTTATGGGCTATCCATGTATCACCCCTTGTGGGCCTTTGCATGGAATTATAACATGACCTGGTTGGATCCTTGTGTATTGATTGGGGGTACGGGGAAGTAGAAGTAGACATGTGAATAATATCCAAATAGTGTAGTTCCCAGAATCACTCCATAGTATAGTTTCCAGAATCTCCTATGCCATTCACATGTTTATATTGTACTATGACTCACTAGCCACTGTTAGTTCTCTACTTATAGTAGATATTTCTATTACAGTTCTCTCTCTCTGTTTACATACTATATTTCTTTCAGATCATATATCTTGCTTTACTGCGTGATTATATTTTCTAACCTGCTATGATCTGTTGAGATGTACTATGCTCGCTCCTGTCCTGACTGGACCTGTTGATAAACTTTACAGATATCTTGGAGGTTGCCTGCTAGCCTAGAGGAGACACATTAGAGGTTGTCTAGTTAGCTATTTTCAGTTGTCTGGAGTTGTATTTACTTTATGGATTACTGTATTTGAGCTTTGAGACGTATTTCTGGGTTTGTGTATCTTAGACACTTAGACTTCTATCTGCTGTATCTCTTTTGGATTTTATGTTTTATCTATCTTTCATTATGCTCTACCTTAGATGTGATTGAGTTTACATCCTGCTATGTCACCCCCATTCGGGGAGTATAAACTGCTTAGCATTATATTGTTAGATATTGTGACCTAGGACAGCGTTCTACCGCCGACACTGCGGCGTAGGCTGCACGTTGTTACGTTCTCGTACCCTAACCCTAGGGTGCGGGTCGTGACACGTTTTTAGTGGTGGCCCTATACAGGTCGAGTTTGTGTAGTTGTATTCGAACTAGAGTACCACTATAGCCTGCCATAGGATTAGGATATATTTTGAAGTTACTCAATCACAGTTAGGATCCCTCGAGAGATTCCTGGGACGACCCTTGAGAATCTTATTTTAACTTCGATTTAAAAACTCTTCTTCACTTGATTTGATTTATCTTTACTTTCTATTGTTGAATTTGAGTTTGTATTTATAGATTTTGGGGATGATTGTTGAATTTTGAATCTTGATGTTAGCAGTTGTATCCGAGTTTGTATTTATATGATTTGATGAATTTTGTTCATTTTTGAATCTTGATGTTCGTTGATAAATTTGATTTTTGGGTATTCATTGTGATTTAATTTAATTTTTGTCAAGATGAAATTATATGGACTAGGTCATCTAAGTTATGGAATCTAGTCTTCTATAGTCATATTAGCCAGCATGGTGAGGACATATAGTCTGACTTGGATATATTTCTCGGGTGTGAGAATTTAAGGTTTTCGCAGCCAAGCTAGCGGCATCGCGAAAATGTTAATACCATGATTCTAGAGGTATGTGCCTAAGTCGATGACTCTATGATTATCGTAGCCTTGCTTACTAGTATGACGAGGATTTAGAGTACCATGATTGTGGATAGACGCATATGATTATCAGATTGAACCTTAAATATTTTCGAACATGTTTTCTCTATTTTGTTTGTCCTTCAAAAAAAAAGGGAAAAAATTATTATTTGTTTTGTTTTGCTTCTTATTATTTAACTTAGGAGTAGCTTTAGCTATTTTTATGAACCTTGTGCAACTTCTTACTATGAATTTCTTCTTAATACAATGAATCGACGATTTTGCTAGACCTTATCTTGGATTTGATATTATAGCTATGGTTTCAAAATGGTTCTTCCTTTAAACAGATAAGCAGAATAGATTCATTGTTATTTCTCTTGCTATTATTATGTATTAAATAAGATAATAATAATAACTGTCTTGATACATCATCACCTACTTTGTATTTTGGTAGGAATCTAAATGTTGGTCTGATGTTGAATTCGATTTTTATATTGGGACATGAGAATATATATAGAGTGGACACAGACTCTTTGTCTGACACGTATGCATGCTACACTTGATCTCCCACCTATCTAAATACTATTAATATGTTGTGTGATTTTAAATTGTCAAAATCCCAATATTTTTGGTTTTTTGCTTTTCCAGTTTAAATTCGTAATTTAATACAAATTTTATGGTAGTACGTTTTGTTCTATCACTGCCACTGTATGTTATATACAGGGTTTCAACTCTTTAGGGAATTGGTTGAGTTTTGTGTTTGAATTTGACAAATCTAAAACTGTGTGCATATTAACCCTTAATATTGAATTTTAAATGTT